>DWEI01000296.1:0-23873 GCA_018245875.1 Mysoria ambigua | reverse complement strand
GTATTATATTTACGAGAAAAACTCGTCACAAAAAATACCCTCAACACGGGTTGTTTAATCATACCGATAGTATTGTCACGGCAGTATTTCCAATCGGCCATTTTTTATCAAAATCATTTTATCAGCTGAACGGGCCCACGTGCTTATAGATAAATAAAAAGATTTCCTCTTTGTGAACATTAATTGGGATGATTAATTGTTTACTAGGAATTTGTGTATTTATATTATATTTTTAAGCGAAGACTATGCGGTTTGAAGCGATTATATTAACGACGGTAACATAAATTAACATCTTGGTGTCCATTTGGATATTGTAAAAAGTCCCGACGATTCTCTTATTAATATTCCCGCGTAAACTGATTTCACCGGTCGGCCAACATAAGATGCCAAGTTCAGCCGTCATCTAGATTAAGATTTAAGGTTAATTACAATTATTACATCAGATCTAATCACGGGGTAATCAGAGAGCGCCGTGAGCCAAATATCTGAACTTCTAATGTTATTCTTCACCCGTCACTCACTGTAAGTAAATTTTAAAATTTAATAATAAATGCTAACGTAAACATTACTTATTTATTTAATGTGCAATGAATCATGATTGAACGTTTATCTTTACAATGCATTTCCCAAAACACACAGAAGCATCGTTAGTTTCCTTTTTAAGTATACACTTTCTCTAGTATACACTTGATGTCATAAACGATTTTTGTATAAATTCCATATGCTGTATGGTGTATTCAGTGCAAACGTACAGTATCAAACAGTGGAATGTGGACATATTCATCTCTCATATATTAGTTGGAGTCGCGCAAGCGGCTCCCAAGCGAATGTTACGAGCAATATATGCATTTCGATTGCAATATAACAAGGTACAGTCGAACGGAAAATTGCTATCAACAGATCATGTATGAAATTGTAGTGACACAATTAATTTATTATTACATCAAGAACGAAATCAATACGAATAGCATCATTGAAACTGTAAATTAATATAATTAGTTGCAAACTCGGTGATTTATTCGAGAAGTTCGTTAAACAGTCGGTATTCATAAAATTGTACATTATAATTTAGTAAATGTCGTAATAAAATGACCTAGAAATAGATTTTATTTATTTTCGACTAACATGTAAAATGTACCGTAATCAAATAATATTTAATATTATATATTATGTGAGATAAACAAGGAATAATCCTCTCGAAACACAATAATTTAACACGATAAATTGGTAACATAAATAAGATCTTTTAAAAATCGAATTACGAGTCGTCTGTAATTGTTGCACAAATCGATGAAATCAATTAATGTTTAACTCACAGCAATTTATTATATTAAAATCATTTGAATCATAATTTGAACAATGAATTTAGAATAAAATAAGTATCAACCGTGTTAAAGTTAATTATTTAATCGATATGTTTATGCGTCATTGCGTTGTTACGTATGTCAGATAACAATAATTCACGTAACAAGTAGATAACGTAAACATGTATCATTATAACAATAACAGAATGTATTTACTTTCACCTTTTTTCCTTTTCATTATATTTCTGTACAGTATCTTTGAATACATACTAAGATATTTTAGTGTACGTTATTTTAATTTTTACGTACTTTTTCTTATTTTCAGGTTATTAGAGGTTTTTAATTAGCACTTGATACTCTCTGCCTACAGCCTTAGTTACATGATGTGAAGAAATTTAAAACCTCTGATACAAAAAAATTGAACTAGCATTATTGGACATTAAATATAAGACCGCTAACCATCCAACCAGACTGCTGATACTGTCAAATTCAATACGTCTTTACAGGATTAATGAACTTTTCTTTATTTCAAATTATTAATTAGTGTGATCAATATTTTAATTATTTATTTATTTATTTCATTATACAATTTTTTTTCTTTAAATATATTCCATTAATTTATACTCATTTATACAATACATACTACAAATTTATACTATTAAAAGGTATAAACTATTAATTTCTATTCATTTACATTATTAATTTATATTATTGATTTATTATAATAATTTACACTATTAATTTATGCTATTCTTGTATACTATCAATTTTGACTATTAATTTAAACTATTCACTTAATTTGTTAGTATTGTTTTCGACTCCATAATTATTTTATAATATTGGGAACTTCAAAATAGCCAAATGTTGGAAGGGGATGCACATTTTATGCAACTTTTTGTTACGAGTAAATCGGTTTTCGTCTCGATCAATTCGTCGCTCTGGGGAATAACCTCGTGGCCGGAGCTCGTATAAAAACATAGGTTGTTTATAAATCGTATATAGTATTACTACGGCAGCGGCGCACGCGACGACTGAATACGGAACATATTTCACAAAAAAAGTTAAAAGTTTTTCTAACGGTTGTGCGAAACTTTAATATATTTTCATCGGTAAGGATTTATGTAAATATTTTAATATAAAATCGCATCAACGTGGCTGTTTGATTTTTTTATACAATTTGACTATACCAATATCGATTTTAAAAGTTTTAAGCGAAATTATTTGCACAAACATTTCTAAAGAAGAGAATTTTCATTCAATTATATTCATCATTCAACTAACTGATTATAGAGTTTCGTTTCGTCGTCGTCACCAGCAATAGTATTCAACAATTGGACACACATTCCATTGAGCTTAAAACAAGGTCGCATTACAAGCTACTGAGGCTGGTGAAAGTGCATATTAACAAATTTTCTTTTTCCATTCATATATTTCCAGAAAGAAACAATAAAATTAAATTTTACGAATCCGCTAACCCCAGAATACTTTATATGCAAAAGGCTTAGTCTTCAAGTCGGAAATTCGAATGGGTGTAACTATTCTCGCAATTTCGTTATACATAGATAAAGACTTTTATTATTAAATATTCACTCTACACAAAGTTAGATGTTTGAACCTCGTGCCCCCGTGCTCTATAGCTGATATTCAAACCCATTAGCTATCACGAAATCACAACACAAGCGTCAGCTAAATAAGAATCAATCAAGATAACTAGTTTTGTTACAAATATTTAAAGTTTTTAACATAATAATATTGTTAGATGATTTGTTGTGGGTTTTCACACGGCTCGTATTCATTCATCATAATCGTGATATAAATTCCTATATTCAACAAATCATTCATTCATTCATACATACGTTCGTCTACTTGAGCGCTCAATAAAATCTTATCACTAGTCTCGATTGGAAATACATGCAAAGATTGGAAATGTTTTAATTATGAATTCCATTAGACGCGTATTTATGCAATTTTCAAATATCCCGTCCACTCATTCATCGATATGCAATATCACATTGATATTGTTGTGATATATATTATCATATCATTGAGTACGCACACTATATCTACATCATATGATATGATAATAACACTTGAAGAAATATGACCAGTTTATTTCTATTTGCAGAAAAACAGAAGCGGAAAAAGTACATTCATTTCGTCAGTTTGTAAACATACAAACTACTCTATAGCTATGATGCTCGTGCTGGGTGCCATATGCGCATACCTCGTTAACATAACGACAGGAGGTCCTGTGGCTCAAGGTAATTTATCGCTGTTATTCAACAAACAATGTTAAAGTGATGTTAAATGAACATCGTGACGACGTGGCTCAGTGTGGCTCAATCTCAATTCAGCGTTCTCCAATTATGTAGAGGCAGACAATTGAATGAGACGGAGTAATATCATTATCATTATCAGCCCATTGCTGAACGTAGACCTACCCTGAAAGCTATGCCCATAATCTCCACGCTTTCGTAGTGCACAGCCTCTCACACCGCCTACGCTGCTGCCCATAGACGGCCAGGGCATTTAGTTGTACCTAGATCGCGCGCGGCGTTCCGCGATCCGCCAACGCCTGGTTTCGTCGTCTCTTACGACACCTCGTATCCCGACACGGAGGCGAAAATTTGTTCTCACTACGCCGCGACACGAGACCGATGAAGGTAGACCAAGCACATCAGACCTGTAAGGATAGAATTTAGTCCTCCCTTAGCCTAACTCGTATATACCCAACGTGATACTATAATACAATAAAACACGCCATTTATTCACAATTAACGAAGCGAACACTTTCAGAAGACATACCCGACAACGAGTTACCGACATACGACTTTCCGTACGCGAGCCGCGCGGAGTGGAACGCCAGAACGCCGAAACAGTTGAACACTCTCTCCACGCCGGTGCCGTACGTCGTGGTCCACCACTCGTACCAGCCGCGCGCGTGCTACGACAACCTGCAGTGCTGCAAGGCGATGCGGACCATGCAAAATTTCCACATGGACGACCGCAAGTGGTGGGACATTGGATACAAGTGAGTATTTTCACAAGAGAAATGACGTCGCTTGAATTTCGCTGAAGGGTGTAATACACTCTTATTCTCCGTCAGCTGTTATACATCACATGTACTGTACATACATTTAGGGTCCGTATTTTAATGCTATGATATAATAAATAGCTATGTGTATACAATTGCTAGAGGTCATGTTTAAAACTATTTTTCATCATAATGGAATATAACATGCATGAAATAAAGGAATGAACTCAATCAAAAGGGAGTGGAATAATTTGTTAGCGAGAAATATCCGCTGCACAAATTTTTTTCAAAACAAACCTCATTAGCACTAATATCCCTGAAATCGAATTCTTAGATATATTCTGTCATGCTTGTTTTTAGTATCTTAATGGTTAGTATCTTTTTTGGTTAGGCCTGCATGGACAAAAGAAAATGCAGTATTCTCGAAAAAAACAAAATTCTTAGAATTTTTACATTATTGTATCGAACTTGATAGATATAAGTTTTTTTTATGGTAACAAGGAATAACAACAAGTGGACCTTTTTCTTGTAATTACGCATAGACAACACATGAAAATCCTACGTGAATTAATACGAAGTTCGAATAAATATCTTAAAAACAGGAATTAAAAAACAAAACACTCCGCAGTATGAAACGTACTTGTTTCAATTGTCAGCTTCGCCGTGGGCAGCAACGGTAAGGCGTACGAGGGCCGCGGCTGGACGACGGTCGGCGCGCAGGCGTTGCACTTCAACACTGTCAGCATTGGCATCTGTCTCATCGGCGACTGGACGTGTGAGTGTCTGCATCATTACTATTCAATTATTATGTTGTGCATGAGACAAATATAAAAAGATTTATCCTTTTCTATTCACTATTAAATATGTTCGTACTGGTTTTGTTTTGATAGTATCTATTAATTGTTATTTGTACGATTACCGGGTTCATTGCTGTATTTTTAAATTTCCGTTTGGCTGCTTGGACATGATCAATTTTCATGTATTTTAAAGTCTTTGATCTTTGAAATGTACATCTCTAATAATGACGTAAATGTTATATTAAAGTTATTGTAATTACTCATTTCCACATGATAAATAAGAACTATTTATTATTTCTTGCATAAAAAAGTAACTTAATTTACACCCTTAACATGTTATATTGCTTCTCTTCGTACAAAATTAATAATGTGAGATTGAAACTTTAAACTATATACAGAGGCGATTTGAAGCTTTAAACTTGTGCTATGCTTTTTTATGCTCTTATCAATAAAACATGAAATATTTTTTCAGCTACTGTCCCGCCAGTTGAGCAGTTAAAAACGGCTCAGAAGCTGATCGAGGCCGGGGTGGCTCTCGGTCACATAAAGCCGGACTACAAGCTCGTAGGGCACAGACAAGTACGTGAAACGGAATGCCCGGGCGACGCTTTGTTCGATGAAATCAAAAGCTGGCACAACTACTCGCCGTTCCCTTTCTCGGTAGACGACCTTGAAAACGTCAAGGAGCTGCCATTATCTATTAGGAAACAAGTGAAGAAGGTAACATATTAAACAAAATACATAAAAGCGTAAATAAATAGAAACATTAGACCAATTGTAGATACTCGTTTTAGATAAGTAGCTCTTCTAGCGATAAGTATAAGTATGGAGTTTGAATGCAGCAGAAACTTGTAAGTTGAATAGTCTAATCGCAAGCAATCTGAAAGCAAACGATCATTGTAAGAACTAACCTAAAGATCTAGTAATTCATTAAAAAGAGGTCTCTTCATTTAAAAGCTTAAAGTCTTTAGATTTATTTAAAATATTAATGTAGATAAACAGACGACTTACAGCTTATATTCAAAGTGTTACCCCTACAGCGTTTTTTTTTCCTAAAATATTTGCGCTGTGTAATGTATTAATTAATTAATTGTCAAAATTAAATGTGTGGTCGCAATAAAGCAAAAATTGTGTGGTTTAATATGAATGTGAGCATATATTTTTAATAAGAAAATAGTTTTAAATGTAAAAACTGATTAATGTATTTATGTTATTGTTTAAGCAATTAATATTAAGACAATAAAACATACTTATAGTTAAACCTATCAAACTACTGTTGAACGAAATAAATCCAACAGATAATCAAAAATAATAAAATACAGTTGAAATGAAAATAAAACTTATTTTATTGCAATATTTTGGTAAAGATGTTTTATAGATTAATTAATTATATAGGCAGAAGACTACGTAGAAACTATGGACTTAGGACAGCCCGCGAATGTTCCAGGCTTCATTACGATAATTCGAAGAAACTATTCTCGTACAAATCATGATGTCAATATCTTCATATTAATGTTTGATAAAATGGCAAAAAATAAAACAACCGCTGGTTACTTACAAAGGTAAACGAAAATAAAGATGTCGAAAGTTAATTTTCTTTAAAACAGATCAAAATATATCCAGGTGAAATTAAGTATGGTATATGCTAGTGATGTAACGAATATTCGCATATTTTAGCTCATTCGCATTCGCAAACTTTTTGCAAATATTTCGCGAATGTTTTACGAATATAAATATTAAAAAAAAGTATTCAAAATTTCATTACTTATGATTCTTTCTTTTTAACACAAGAAAAACTAATAAGCTAATATTTATATTATCAATCTTCACTATATAATTTGGTATTATATATTTATTTACTTTGGGCAATGAAGCTTTACAATTACATTTTCATTAGAACTTATAACACAAAAAAAATATAATGCAATGTAAACAAACAAAAACAAATCTTCAATGAAATTTTCTTTAAAAAACTCGATTTTCGCATTCGCGAATGCCGATAGCACGTTACGTCACTAGTATATTGTACATAAAATCACTAAAAATCAATTGATTCCATTAAGCATATTATTAAAATAATATCTTATGGCCTTGGATGCTTCGCTTTATAGTTTTATTTTTTGTACACGAAACAAGGTTTTATGTATAAGGACGTTCAATAGGTCGGAAGGGCGTTCAGAACAAGATTTTAAGACTAATAAAGTTTTACAATAAAGCTTTACAAAGCTTTACACAAGCTTTTTGCGCATAATTTGCAATTTATTGCAACTCCAATAGTGGATTCCATGTTAATATCACTTCATTAAACTGCCCCGTTCCGTTACTTGGTCGGTAAGGTCAAGTTTTTTGCGGTCATCATGAATCATTATGAGGAATCGTTTAATTTCTCGCTGTCTGATGGATTTTCCGTTATTATTCTTATTACATTACCCTAGGACCCGTACAATATACATGTCGGCAGCACCGCATAAACATAATAATAGGTTTGTAATGTTATACATGAAACATGCATATTTGGCACTGTCTTCTCTGCCTATTCCGTGAGATATACTGAAAATCCATAACACTCGTCAGGTATATGAGGTCCATTGCTGATTTTGATAATGAGTCCCGGCTATCACCGAAAACGATTATTCGGTTGAGATATTTGTAATGCCGCCGTTCAACAAATTAAATTTTTGCAAAATGTTTTCTTTCCTTCTATAGGTACTGTTAGAGCAAATGTTTTACTTCTTCGTAGTATATTATTAGAATGTTATATTTCATTGAACGGACACTAAGTTTTTTTGATGGTAACCCATGGAAAATGTCAATTGTGTGAAGGAGACGATATTAAAAGTGTATTACTATAGGGGCATCACCTATCAGAGAACAACAATAAAACACGACGCAAATCAAAACATATTTAATGACATGACGATTTCACAAAAATAATTATTTCTTATAATTCATGCCTAACTAACAGCATAGATAACATTTATTACTGTATTATTATATTCATACGACGAGATACTGATAAAACAATGATACGACAAATTGTAAACATTCATATTTATGTTACTATTAATACTTGTACGATTTATAGTTTATAGTTTTATGTTGTATATAAATATGTATAATATGTTCCAGCTCAATTATACAATCAGACATAATACGAAACGATAATATTTTTAAAAACGGTTCATGTCTGTGAAAAAATCAGTTCAGAATTATGCGAAATGTAAAATTCGATTCCTTTTTTTATTTTATACGGTAATTATAATTCTAAGAATTTATAAACAAATATGTAGAGGGCTGCAGACAAAATAAATGTTTTTTGACGTTGACGGAACGTTGGCCCACCATATTCTTATAGCATTTTATATTATCTGAAGTTATGTATCAGTTTACATGATTATGTAGCGCTGTGGGTGCGTTCCACTAAGGATTTATGACGATCACGCTCATGACCACGGATTTTGCCGTTCCACTAAGGCGCGAGCGTTGCAATCGTAAACTCAAGTGGAATGGATTATGGAACGTTTAGAACATTCAAGGATAATAAACATTTAATCTTATTTTTTTCCTTCTTTGAGCGTGCTCTATGTCGCAGATAATGAACATTTAAGCTAAAAGTGGGCATTTGGTTAAACGTGTTTCTAGAACGATCAATCTGAATTTTTTTAATTCTTACCAGCTTTTGTTTTATGGTAAGATTTTATGACAAGGACAGTTAAGTACAATAAATAGTAAAATAAAATATAGGTGTACGCACAAAACTGTACATGTTTGTTAAGAGCTCTATGGAAAAACATTCGTTTCGTATTTTCGTACAGCTTTTTTGCGCGCCTTCTTAAATTAAGTTATAAAGAGATATTATATTTATACTTATATTAGGAAATTTTAAGTTTGCGATAATTGAAGAGGGTTTTAAAAGGGTACCCATGATCCTAACAGAGTTATTCCTAAGCAAAACTATCCCGTTTTAATCAGTCAAACATATACTATCTTTCCAGTATATTTTTTTGCAGCGAGTATATTATATAATAAATTGAGACTATTATAAAATTTATCGTTTTTGTATTTAAAAATATAAATAAAATAACTGGTGTACGTGTACACGAAGCGATAATTTTTAAATACATTTTATACCAGTATTTTTCAGAATGTACTAAGTGTAGAGGTTTTGATGATTTATAAAATTGGATATGGAATGCTAGATCACTGGTGTAAGTAAATGAATTAGAAAATTAAAACCTTTCTGCAAGAAGGTTTCAATGAAATCCAAATTATCGCTAAAGTTTATACGACGAATATATTTTGGTAAATTGTTCATTTAAATTTCAAAACTTGTCAACAAAAAAACACTAGGAGGCTATATATTAATCAATTTTAAAATAATCGATCATTTCTCGCTTTGATTGACAAGTGGTCAAAGCGAGCGAATCAGCCGACAATCTGTCAATCAAGCCGTCATTTGACAGACTCGCTAACCATATGAAGAATACAAAAGTTAATTTGAGAAATGAAGATAGCGTAGCAAAAAAACAGAGTTAAATATATGAAAAAATCCAACAACACTGCGCACCTCGCAATTCAATTCAATAAAAGGTACATAAATTTATACAATTCTTAGCTACACAAGATTTACATACAAACATCTATTACGAATACATTTATTGAAATACTCCTACGATTCACATTTACATGCTCATCTTCACTACTTTTGACACAGACGTGTGTTCATAACACAGTTCAACGTAGCTTGGCTCCTTGGTATATGGACGTAGGCCTATCTTGTACCAACATTCCGGTAAATAAGAATTAATTTAAGCGTATATAGATCACATAACATTCGAATAAAGCACAAAACATCGAGGAAGCCTTAATACAAAATTACAGTATACACATATACATAGTTCAACAAGTAAAGATAATACAAGAATATAGCGGACATTATTATTGAACGTGTAAATAAATTTCGTATAGCAATAAAATTTATCCTTATGAAATAACACTAAGAAATTATTATGAGGGTCCACAGTCTTAACACATAATATGTCAGGTGTAACACATGTGTATGTCAGATACAATACTTCGTAGCGTAAAAACATTACTCCCGGTTCTTTCGTACATTCGAGACCTCCTTCCTCATAGCTCCGCCTACCGCAACTAGATCCCAGCGTCATAACATCTGATTCTTGTCTGTTCCGAAACACTTGAATTAAGTCGATATAGGTTTTCAAAATGTACATCGAAGAGACGAACACGTAATTTTATTAGATCACTTTAGTGTTGCGAAACTTATTTAGACACATATAATATCTCAATAGATAAATAAAGGGTTATAAAAATAAAATACTAACAATATAATTTGCAATAAAATTTCCAATTTCAAAAATATTTCCTACCTTTATGTAACGACCAGAGTTTATTTTCGCACACATGGGTGTTTACCAGTTACCTATGAATTTTTTTGTGTGTCTATAAAAAGATTGTTTCGGCCGATTCATAACATTAATGTCGTTATTACAAAAGTTTAATTTACGGCATACGACAAATGTTTTGTTTTGCAGCTTTATTAATTTGTATACCTAAAAATGTAAAAGTACATTTAGCTTTATTTAGCGACGATGTTAGTTTTTTTCACTACTCGATTCATTCGCTATGACGCAACAAAGCAATTATATTGTATAACTTGTCATACTGCGAACAAAATTAACTTGAATGTGACGTAAATACATGTTATTCAGAGTTACAATTTTCATATTTAAACATAAGTCATTAACTTTAATAGCGCACCGTTTTACTTTTAAATTACCTGCTATTTTTGTAAACGCGAATAATCATGACTGGTGCACAGTGTAGCAAATAAAAAATATTCTTGTTCGCGAAACGGGGAATCCTTTAACAGTTATATAAGCAATCTCGGTAGAGTCAAGTCGTTGAGAACGTAACAGAAATTTGTGACATTGGTTTTATTTCACATTTAACGGTAATATCAATTTTTTTTTCGAAACAGCAGGTAAGTCCCCTTTATTAATATAGGTTTGATTTAATGAATACTCCGAAAATCCAAGTATTCGCCTAATATATTTATATATTACCGCGTATGTTTTAAATAATCCATATCCGATATAGTTGTATAAGATAGTATGACAATATATATTATGATACTACAATTTTCTACTAAATACTTACTACTTTTTCACATTTAATTTCATCTAATAAATTGATTTTTAGTACTAAGATTTCTTATAACGCTGTATAAGTAGACATTTTAGAGATAAAAATTTGTAAACTACTATTAAAATATTTTCTTGATAGATATCATTATTAATATTATTAAAGGTAAATAATTGATAATTTTGTAAGTTCGCAAATGTCAGGCCTCCTTCCTATCATCTTGACTGAGTGAAATAATAGGTACAGTAAGTCTGCTTTTAGCTAATAAAACATTTATATAACAGTTTCTCGTATTTTAACCAAGCGCTACCAGATGTCGCTTTTACTATCGATTCCATATCACTAGCTTTACGCTCTTTGTGCAGATCAATAAACACAGAGGGATACGGAATGATATCTTTATAGATATAAATAGATAATATGATCGAAACACTTTAAACTCTTGACAGCTAGAAATAAACACAAATAATAATAAACACAAATGATAAATTTATGGTATCTCGTGGAATTACTGTCTTCGACAACATCGTAAATTAAAAACAGTTTTGCACATTTAAAATAATGTTTTTGAAGTCATAAAGATATTACAGTAGCGTCGCAGTCAAGCTTTGAGGAATTTCTCTAACAGACTAAAGTACAAGAAATGACTGTATGTACATACACATACTAACATATCTATTTAAAAATTGTTTACTATATTTGAAAAATTATCAATTTATTCAACTACTTGAACTGGTTATAAGTGTTATAATCCAATATTATTCACCAATTACTACGTTACGATGTATTTTTATCAATAACAATCATAAAATATTGAAAATCTGTAAACAAATAAATCCCTAATGAAAATACTATGCTGCTATCTGTCTTATCTTGCTGTGACGCATTCTTTCATCCAGATTCTTTGTCGAGAGCGACTAGAAACATCGACTTAGATTGCAAGAATTCTCTAACTTCAATCTTTATCGTTCGCCAAGTAATGAAACCTCACAGTTCTTATGAAATAATGTTTGCCTTGCTTTGTATATTATATAGCAACTTCTAGACGTCAACACCGGACAGCCAGTCCGAACTACTGCGAACAATATCCAGAGAATCGCGCGCACAGAAGCGCCATCTACACACAACTCGCGCCGCCCCGCCGCTCGCCCCACGCACGTCACACTTCCGACCAAACAAAAGCAATGTATCCATTAATATATGTAATCTTCTTACATATAACCCGTTTCAAATAACATCGAAAGCAAAACGATATACTCGTATAGATATATAATATATGTTAGAATTTGTCAGAATACTTTAACACAAATTGATAGACATCAAATTATGTTTATTAAATAGCTGTTCTCTTAAATACACGTGAGGTACGAATCAGTACAAATAAAGTGATCAAACAGACAGTTCACAGATTTTGTCAATAGAATAATATTTTAAAATATTATGTATCTGATTTTTATACCGACTCTTTTATAATCTAGGGTATTCTTAATATTTTATAACCGACTAGATATAATAATATAAAGTAGATATATCTTTCTCAGTAGCGTTAATAGTTTCAGACGTTCGTCTGTTTTGTTTCTTTGTTGTAATTCATTTGTTCTCAATTAGCGTTTGAACTTGCAGCACTAAATCCCTGGCTAAAGATAGTACCGCTGAGGCGTCGTGACGCTCGGCCATTTCTGAAAAAAAAAAACAAAAATTATTAAAGATCAAACGCTAACATAACGGAAGAACAAAGAAGCTCAGGTAAAAAATAATTAACCTCGACAATATTACACAAAACAGGCATTAAGTCAAAAATATGAAAAGTAAACAAAAGACAAAAAGTGTTGCAATAGATTAATGGCAAAACTTAAGAAATAATGTTACCAAATCTGAATATTACATTAATGTCTCATCCACCTCAGTGCATAATTACAGGGCACTCTATGTTACCACTGATATAAATTTCACTTTCAGATGTGACAAACGTATCAATACATATAGAACAGGAATAATAACAGTAGCCTTCCATAAGAACCTCACGTGTATGATGAACACGCGAATGAATCCATAAATATGGTCGCTAGAGCGAGATATTTCTATGAATTGTGTGAACATTCAGATTCCAGTGAATGAGGAAAGTTCGTAAAACATAAGGCTGACCGTTGAAGAATTTGATGATGTCGGTGAAGTCCATGGCGTTGGCGAGGATGACGTCACGGTACGTCTCGAGCAGGGCGAGCGCGATGAACAGCACCATGTGCTCGGACGCCACGAACCTCGCCGCCCATATTAGCTCCCACGCCGAGAATACCTTTCGAAAACAACAAAATCTTAGACAAACAACATTCAACCATCAAAAAATAACAAAGGAAACATTGAAACACTTTCTCGTATCATAACTTTTTCGACCTCTCATACAGCCTTTATACACTTTTAAGTAATATATAAATGATTTACAGATTCATATGGAAAGATGCGGATAAAAATATTGATAAATTTTGGTGACCCGTATATCCGGTAATAGATGAGTGAAGGTTTTGTATCAACTTCAACGAAGAGATAGAGACTGTAGTGCAATTCCGTGTGTATAAAAATGCAACTATTAATTATTTGATGTTTAATATTCTTGTCTACTTCCAATACTTGTAATATGTGTATACGGTTGAAGAGTTTGTAGAAGAATTCAATATAGGGAGCAGTTCTAAAGACAAAAAGCTAAGTAATTGCAATGTCAGGAGTACACACTTTTAAACAAAACTCTATATACTTACATCCTGATAGAGCAATTCTCTCTTGAAATCCAGCAGGAACCAACGGTAGCAGAAGTAGAAGTGCGTGTAGTCGCCATGCGCGTGCATGAGCTCGTACAACTCGCAGTCCAAAATCTGTATTAAGGATCTGAAAGAAAAAAATACGTAGTTTAAATTAACAGTCCAAATAAAGAAAATATACGGATCGTAACTGGTAAGATCAAATAATTTATTGCATCAGTTACAGTGTTCAAAACACTGTGTTCTTGACAAAATCCACCAAATTCTAATTTATAATAATCGTTATACGGAATAAGATTCCCTTAGGTACAGAAATTATTCCTCAAGCAATTGTCATTGCTACTGTTTTGCATCGAGAGAGGGTAGAGGTGACTTTAAAAGATACCAGATAGCTTGAGAGAGGTATCGAATGCCGTGGGACGTCTACCACACGACGTCTACCTCACTCGATGGTTAGAATACTATCTGCCCCTCTCTTGCTCTACTGGTTGCGTTATTGACTTAAAAGTTAAAAGGAAAATATTGCAACGGAGTGAAGGACTGGTGCGGGGTGCCGGCACGCGCCTCATGTCGGCGAAGTGCGCGTCCATGGCCTGGCCCGAGGGGAAGTTGTCCTGCGCGCGCGCCATGAGCCGCGCGAACAGCGCGTGCGCCGCCGCCTCGTCGCGCGTCGTCACCAGCAGCGGCGCCGCCAGGTCGCACATGCCCTGCATGTAGCCCGTCTCCAGGTGCTCCCACACGTAGCTGCGGAACGCATTACGTGCATCACTCTTCGGTACCCTTCGGTTTGCTCACGTTTTCGAACATGACATGCGTGATGTTACATCAACTCTACGCTGACCATTGAAAAAGAAAATGTTAACCGAATCTTGACTAGTTTCATTCACATATCAACATATGAATCTACGATGAATCTTTTTAAAGCTATAAAAAGAAAATTGTATTGAGCCACTGATTCGTTCAATGAACTTGATAAAATAAGGTTGGAAAGAAAGGCTTCATATTCTTAATTTATTTTAAGAAGAACGTTAACTATGATTAGCTTGCAAAAATAAATTACCCACCAAAACGTTACACGTGGTAACAACTTACGTGCACATAATATTCCTCAACTTGTCCAAGTTTTCATCGTTGAAGAACGGATAGTTTCTGTCGCATCTCTGCACGTCCTTCTCGATACGATGCAAGTTTAGCGCGAAGCTCTCCACTAGCTCGTTCTGAAAAATAATATCAGCAGAAACGACGTTACAGCTATAAGCGGTTGCAACTAATAAACAAATAATCTAATTTCTATAATTCTAGTTTACTAGAATTATAGAAATTAGATTTCTATAATTAATATCATAACATCAAAAATATTGTATAACATGTAGAAATGTAGATTATGAACACGATGTGTATTTGCGCTCGGTGTCTCACCGAGTAGACCCCGCCGTTGGAGCTGGCGGGCGACACGCAGTTGGAGCGCGTGTCGGGGCGCGCGTCGCTCGGCTCCAGCGTGTCGAAGGACGCGCCGGCCGAGTGCGACTCCTCGCGCACCACGCCCAGCGGGCTGCGCGCGGGGCTCACGTTCGCTGCAAGTGCTCATATATACATATCTGTAAGTCTAGTCTCTCACGGCGTAGGGTGAGAGCATCGAGTGACAAATATTTATATCCTTACAGACCTGTCTTGTTTTTTTCTACATTAAATTGCAAATATTTAGTCCAGAAGATTCGCTTCTTGACTGTAATAAATCTATGTAATCAATGTGCTTAACAAGCATGCTCAGATTTATAATAGAGATGACAGTTTTCTTCACGAAGTTCATACCAGTTTTAGATAAGTATGAGTTCTAATTAAGTTGGGTATAACTAACTTCTATTTGCAAATGAATATACCATTTGAAATCTATTCGATGAATTTTTTTTCAAAATTGACCAGCTATCGCAATACAATAACTCTTACTTTATTTGACTGTTACAATGAATGACTTCAAAATATACCAAATAAATTATTAATGCCAATTCTCACCAGTAGTTCCACCGGAAACAGGGGACCCTGATGGTGCCAAGTCCACCGACGGATTTGTTATAATGACGCTTGTGTGTTGCTGATGGACGACAGCCTGAGCGGTACTGTTTTCATTAGGCTCATCCATTTTCGTATCGTTACCATTCAGATTTGCATTAGCACTATCAACGCTACACAATAGGCCTCTTCCCTCGCCTTTCTGTACGATACCTTCCGCTAACCTTTTAATTTCAGCAATGCTCTCCCGCCTTAAATCTGGATTTTCTATAACACTTTTACAATAAATCTCATCGTCGTCGTCGTCTAAATCCTTCAAGCTGTCTAAATCTACATGATCCCTACTATCACTTGTCTCAGTCTCTCCGTTGACTTCAGTATCATCCTTTGTTTTTCCTTCCGAGTCCATTTCAATATTTTCCACCTCGTCTATGCTTGGCGCTCGTGAAAGAACTGGTTTCGCGTCGAGTTTCTTATGATCATTCTCACTAGGCTCTGGTGAAACAATTGGTGGATTGTCTGATATTACGCTGCAGTCATCTTCAAATACCTATGAACAATTTAACTTTTTAGAAATTAGAAGATTAATGCACATGCTAATATACAATTTCAGTCCATTTATACCTCAGTTTCAATAATCTCTGTTCTTGATTTCCCTGCGGCCTCTGTCAGGCGAGCAATAGAGGCCGCAGTGGCTTCACGATCCTTTTGTCGAACTATTGCTTCGACACACAACCACTCGGACATTGTCGTTTCATACTGACGTCTGTACGCTGCGTCCTGTTCGCTTCTCTCTTCCGCTGTTGAGCCAAATCTGCAATATAATTTAAATTGGATTTAAAAAATAATATTTATATAATCTTATAAGAGTTCAAAGTGATATAATCAATTAATCTCACTGATAATATCCCAGCAGATACGGCCACACCTCCCGCCTAATGTCGTGCTGTACGCCGCTGTAGTACACCAGCCTGTACACTTCATCCTTGTCGTTCACCGCCCCTCGCTCGTCTGTCATGGCTCTCCACACTTCTTCCGTTAGACCATCTTCTGTGCCCTCTGCTCGACAATTCATTAAACTTTATCATAATACTTACACCTTCTGAGAGCTGAATACATTATAGAAAAATATAGGATGTAAAATTTTAAAAAACAATATAGAAAGACATCTGTCATTTGTCTTTGACATTTAGACCTTATTATTCAAAATTTATCATCTGTTTTTTTATTACAAAAGTTTAAACGACACGAGAGAAAGTAGTTTCACTTTAATTGAATTGGCTTTCATTAATAACAGTACAGTAACAGTTTCATTAATAACAGTACAATACAATACCTCTCGCGACAATATTAGGATGTACGAGGCCACTGAGGTGCGTTCGTACAGTAGACAAATGCCGGCAGTACGCGAGCCAGCCGTAGAAAGCGCGGGAAATGATTTGTCGACGCATCGTACTGCACACCAACTCGATTGATGCCGACTGTGAAAGTAAAACACAAATCAATAGAAATTTAAAAAAATATATTTATTGTCCATATCATTGGAAACTAAATGTTATATACAATTACATGGTATGCTTTATAAGAAATCCTAAAATACGAGGGTGAAAAATAAAAGTACATATCCAAATGATTGCATCCAATACCTGTTCGACAATCGGATGCGGTGCGACTGCAAGCGGCGGCTGTCCGTTCGGGCCGGCGGAGGGCGGGCAGTCCACGGACATGGTGGAGGAGTCCGACGACGTGGTGGACGTGGAGGCGAGCGGGCGGCGCGGCGTGCGCGGGGGGGACGCCACCACGCGCTCCAGCAGGGAGTGGCGCATCGCTGGAGACACGTCATTAGACACATTCCTACTACTTGTCCCGGAGCTGTTAATGATATCTCATATGGCAGCTTACGTTTACTATAATAGACTAAGTTCTAACTTACAGACGTAAATTATCATAATATAACTGAGTAAGTTTCTGGTTGTAGTTATAGGTTAGATTAGGTTAACCTTAGTGTTCATGATTTCTTGAATGGAAATAGAATTAGGTTTTGGCATCATTGTTTTCATTATCATCAATCCTAGACTCTCGCTATAAGGTTTTGCCCATAATTCCCAGCTTGGTCACATGGTCATAAAGGATCGCAGAAAACAGATTCTCCCACCACCTACTCTGCTGCCCATAGGCAGTCAGGGTATTTAACTGTACCAGTATCTGCGTAATTTACCGTTCTAAACGGTAATTCTCGTGCAATGTCGAATAGCAAAAAGGTATGACTGAAAAAATTACCCTCTCGATCGCCAATAGCATTGTTGACGATCCGGAAAACGTAGTCTCCGGCCACTTCCTCCCATTCGGGCTCCTCTGTCTCTCCGCTCTCGCACAGGCTGGGCATCGGACGACGCCTCGTTTTGCCACGGCCAAACACCTATAAAACATTTTGATATATTGAAGGTTACCATAAATCAAAGGTCATCCAAAAGTTTGCATTTTAAAAAAACGCAATTTTTAAAATCCTCAAACCAAACTAATGATATAAGAAGAAATGGTTACCTTTCCAGTTCCTCTTTGAGACCACAGCGGCGGATCTAACTGGCCATGTGGTAATAACCCTGTCTCCAGGTTGCTCAGAAATGACAGAAGATGACCACCTGTATCATAATAACTTGGTTATAAACGAAGGTCAACATTTTTCAATAGTTGCCTGCTAAACATGAAATTATTCTAACACTCGCTGAAAGGAAAGAACATTTGATTGTAAAACAAGTAAATGTCTATTATTTCTAGATTAGTAAAACTAGGAAACGGAATGTAGATACAAGGAATAAAAAAATAATTTATTATTTCAAATAACACAGCACATTAGGATACATAGCTCCCACACTACGATTCCATGTGTCGTAAGTAACTACACATTTCTAGTTTTACTGGTAACTTATTTACCTTTAGGGAAATGTATAGGTGGCCGTTGGACGCCATCTTGTCCGACCAGGATGAGCGCGTCGCTCGCTTGAGAGCGGTGCACGTGGACGTAAACCACCTCCCACACGCACACTTGAAGAGACATCGCCCAGTATACGCTGCAAAAGGTATTGAGCAGGATTATTTTCAATTTCACTGAACATCTTATATTCCGAATTCGTAAAGTTGGCTTGATTTAACCAATTGAGTTATAATTCTGTAAGTCAAACACTGTTTAAATAAACATATCTATAATTTCAAAGAATTTATTTGTAATCCAATTTTAAAATACAATTTGATACAATTACATAACACGTATGAGATAAAAACAGACATGTATTTCATAGTATTTTTTTGTCACCGTGCAGCTATGAAGTGCAGTTTCTCTTAAGGCACGCTAATTTATGTATACAATATAAACGCAAAAACTATTAAATATTTTAAAGTCAATTTATTAATGGTTATACTGAAGTAAAATTAATATACATTATTTTTTAGACAAGATAGAAAAAAGAAATGTTTTGAATACCACGCAACATAAATATGTACTACGACTAAGCTTAGATTAAATAACAGAAAATTTACTAGTCAGCTTAATGTTAGCTATCATGCTTCAGTATATTTGAAGATACTTTAAATATCTGAATGTATTGAATTACAATAACTATTTACATGTACGAATAGCAGATAGATATAGTGAAAGTAAAAAAAAAAAACAATTGTAAGCAACATACCAATCAACACACAGAGGGCCGGCGCAGCGGCGTCTATACACCGTGCAAGGTTTGGTGCTGCACAGAACACACTTGTTTTGGCACGCGGACGCATGCACTAGGTGGCAACGTAGCAGGCTACACAACATTCACACTAATGGTCACACGTGGTAATAGAAATGTTCAGACCGGATGTCATATTAAATCGACAATAATCCCACCGGCAAAACTGAGTCCAGCCATCCATCTGCTGAACTTTTCTCATACCCATGTAGGCGTTGGAAATAAATTATACAACAATGCAACTAAAAAAGCTAAGAACTAAGCTAAGATAGTATTAGATATCAAGCTATTTATATTACAACAATATTGCAAATTTTTTAAACATCATATTTGGCAAACGCAGGCAAAGTGCCGTTAACATAGTCTGTAACAGAGTTGACTATTGACATGGTATGTTTACGTTTAGCGTCAATATTTGTGCAATAAAGTCCAAACTCCGTTTCTTAATATTTAGATTTTCTAGTAGTGACTCGGAGTCGGGATATGTGCCCGTTGCATGGCAACAGAGCCACCATTTATCTATTGGGGGACGTAAACGTAAACGATGAAAGGGTGTGTAACTACATACTACACTCCTCTAAAGGTTACGTTCTTTTTGTAAGCACCATGCTAGTGAAAATAGTTTAAAACATTTCAAACGTAAATTCACGCCTGTAAACCCCGAAGAGGTAGACAGAGGAATGCTGAATGCTCCCATGTTTCACCAGTTACGTTTACGTCCCACTATGTAATAGGTAGTGAGACTATTGCCATGCATCGGGCACATATCCAGACTCCAAACCACCTATTAGAAAATATAAATTAGAAAATTTCGTAGTGTTTGACCCGGGAATCGAACCTCCCGATCGGCAGTCGTACCTGCAACCAACACGACCAACGAGGCAATCAAGTGAAACACACTTTAAAATATTTAAAACGTTTAAAATATTTATAATTTTCAATACGCTTAAAACAGACGATTATTTGTAATTTAAATGTGTCATTAAAATTCTGATATCTTTAATACTGTGTTGGTATTGTAATGAAATATAAAGAAAGCGAAAATAAGAACTAAACTAGCTTCTAACTTGATTTGATCAATCGCATAACTGAATATAAACTTTCTTAATTAATTCTAAATGAAACAATCAAACTACAAGAAAGTAAGTTTTGCATTGTGCAAATTGTATAAAAAAACACTAACTCTATTGAGCTAAACTTAAGGGATTCGAATAACAAACCATAAAGAAACTTTTAGATTTCATTTCAAGCAAACACATTAATGATTATGTATTTAAAACAGTACTAAATTACTTAGTGAATAAGCGGATTTCATAATAGAAGATCTTATGAAATTTTACCTCTTGTCAATGCCTTCGCTTTCTGCATAGCCGTTCATGAGCTGGTTCGGTGTCCACTTTATGACAAGACCTGACGCCGTCTGGTGCAG
The DNA here is from genome assembly GCA_018245875.1 of Mysoria ambigua. NCBI lineage: Eukaryota > Metazoa > Arthropoda > Insecta > Lepidoptera > Hesperiidae > Mysoria > Mysoria ambigua. The sequence goes on along the minus strand of DWEI01000296.1, from coordinate 2,650 downwards.
ACTCAGATATCCCGGCATTGGTTCTTCCACATCCTTCTACAACATTATTATACGCGTACTAAATTTTAATACGATATCGTAGTCAATACCATAAATTTGAGTATTCCTACGAGTACATTTACACATAATGAATTACCTAGGGTCCTAGTATAGACGGTTCAACGAAATGCGATAAAGATATTATTTTGCTTTTATTTTCATGTTATGTCGTGTTTTAATCATACATGTAAATGTTTATAAAAAAGTAGTTACGGACAACTTCACTCGGTGTTCGGGTTAGACGTATTTTCGTTTACGACTAAGACCAAACGCATATAGACAGTTAGGTGAATTTGTTAAAATTAGCTTCTTCACTTGAATATAAAATAGTCGTTGATTAATGCTTAGTTCCTTACCGGTTGGACTCTAACATTGTTTTTTCCGTACAGGAGAGTCGCTCTGGAATTTTGGTGCAAGCTTTCGACATAGTCCTTAGCACTCGCTGCTGTTGTAGCTCCAGTGCCTAAACAAACGACGATTATTATAAGCCTGTTATAAATGTAGACTTCATCGATTTAATACCTGAGGCCTAAAAACTTAACTAAAAACTTAGTTAATTGCAAATAATCCGTCAATTACAGTATTCAATTTCTCAATTTAAATTCTGTCGTTAACTGACGATAAATGAATTGTTAGTACCTGTGCTCACAGAACCACTTTCATCGGAGGAGGCATTCAGACTCCGCCTAAAGTTAAGGATGGGCCTTCTCACTGAAGGCGGTGTCGTGGTCCCGGCAGACATTCGATGTCTCTGTACCTGTATGTACATTTTTAATTGACATTTAAAAAGAACAAAAGTAGTTTAGTATATACCATACAAATTAGTAGAACTTACAACACATATCTCATTAATGACGGAAAAAAAAATTGAATCAAAGATTGTATAACAGCTTACCAGCTCGTCGGCTGGAGGATCGGTCCAAAAGCAAGAGGGAGCCTTCGCCTTTGAATACTCTAAAGCGCACGGACCGACCAGCAAGGAGCTGAGGATGCTCCCGTAATCAGGATCAGCGACTAACGCGTCGCGCTCGTAGTAGCGCGACGCGTTGTTCACGAGATGTTCAATGATCTTCGACAATTGACGCTCGAACAACGCTATGCGGATCCACAGGTACCTAGGAAGTAGCAGAAGCAAAGAATCATGCTATATACCAGCTCAGTGTTTTGTACACCACTTAAAATCAGTAACAAACTGACACAGTGGTTAGAGAACTTGCAGTGCTGGGGTTTATAAGTGTCAGTCCCATTCAGATTAAATATTTGTGTAAAGAAATATGTATATCAGTCATCTTGCTACGACCTAAACTTGATCGGATAAACTTGATAAGATCGGATGACCGCGTGTTGAGGTGTTACAAGATATCAAGATATTACAATTTTTTATAGAATATTACGACGTGACCATATTATAGTCATAGTATCATACCCGCCAATCAAAGCGTTATCGACAGGAAAGATTAAGAAAGTACAATATTAACATTTAAATTAAACGAATTAGTACCAAATTCTAAAAGTAGTTACGACCCAATAAAGATGTCTTGTGCCATTTACTTTAATGAAACCGATGAAATGACTTTAACCTAAATGAACAGGTTTATGGCAGTTGCGTATTCTTTAGAATAGTACAGTTCCTAAAGTACTGAGAGATATCACAAAAGCACTCCTAAGGTCACCACATAAAGGTGGAATATGGCCACATGTAAGTTACACTGGATTGTGGCTACACGTAAAGTGGAGAAGTGAATGTGCCATCTAAAAGGTTTCCACTGTCCGCTGGTAGGATAATGTCTTTGTACATTAAGTGCGCAACTAAAGTGGTCTTAGGACATGAAAGATAACTACTTGACAGAACTATAAAAGCACTTTCGCCGTAGCGAAATAAAACTAGGCGAAAGCTGGAAGAATTATAAGGATAACCTTCACTTAAAGTAAACAGGAACATCACGCACGTCCGTAATCCCCGAAGAGGCGGTCAGAGTAATGTAGTGCATATCCACGTTTTACCAACTACGACCAAACTAACATGACCCACGAGGCATTCAGGTTACCATTCTGTGTCATTCCTAGACCTCAGAACAATATTAGTATATAAATATGCATAAGCAGACGAAGAAAATAATAAGTCTCTTAGTAACTTTATTCAGTACGAGTGCACTTACTGTAAATTAGTATTTCCACCACTCAAATAAAACTTAGTCACAAATTTGTTGCAGTTTCTAAGAACTGAATTAACCGCCTACACACGTGGACCGACACTCGCTATGCGGAAATAGGTGTTTGAGAAAGAATGGCCGACGAAATAGTAAGATTTGGTCAAGTCAAATATTATTACTTGAACCCCGGTGTATACACTGTAAAGGATGACTACAAACATAAAATTGAAAGAGTGCGTAATAAAGGCTGATCTTACACCCGTTGCGACATGCGGGGTTACCTTACGAAATTTCACGGACTGAGCGCTTCAATAAATACATCGTAGCTTAAGAGTATGCCCGGGCATTATGTTTTCCTTGGCTTATTTCGGAAGTTCATCTCAGAATTATAGTTATTTATTTAAACGTAACTTCACGCCTGTAATCCCCGAAGGGGTAGGCAGAGGAATGCAGAACAT
>DWEI01000295.1:0-23875 GCA_018245875.1 Mysoria ambigua | reverse complement strand
ATTACGCACGACTGTGAGTAACAAATTTCTCAATGAACGTTATGAAAACGCCTACGACTAATGACGACAAAAACTAATGTAATCACTTCCTAGAAATTATACAGGAAACAGGAAATCCCACAAATCTATAATAAATAATCATTGATAAACGTAAACCAGCTGATGAATCATCAATGACTTTTTGCCAGGAACATTTTATTATTGAAACTAGAAAATAACATAAAGGACTCTACCAATCTACTGACTCGACAAGTGGGTAGATTAGTAGAGCATTGTTATATACTCCTCTGCTTAGGCAGAAAAGGTAGCTCTTCGGGGATTACAGGTGTGATGTTACGTTTAACACGAATAATTCGTGTATTCTAGTGAGGATGATGTTATAATGGTAGAAGCGAGGAGTATCACAGGAAAGAAAAATGTTGAGCTCTGCATCGGAGTTATTTTGTAACGGTTTTATGGTTATGGACCAGTCTCCGCCGTGATGGAGCTTCCGCGAGAGCTCATGGGCACGGACTTCGTATGGATCTGAAACTAGTCGGGCCATCCCGGAAAGAATGCGCGGATCTAGCCAGCTTCATTCTTAGTCATGTGTCAGAGTAGCCATAATTATTCTCCGTGCTTTGTTTTAATACTGTAAACACAGGCTTAGGCTGTGGTCGAAAGAAAATGCAAGACGTGCTGAAGATCTGTTTATAATTATTTTATTATAAGTTTAATAATTTATTCAAGGTTTTTTAAAATATGTCTAAATATTTACTAATATTTATTTTACTTAGTTAAGGCGAATTTTATTCGATACATTTTTGATTGAAATTGTTTAGTTACTATTAATTAATAACAAATTTTATACGGTGTTAATTTCAAGCATTTTGTGTTCTGGTTTAGAAATAAAATTTAAATAAATTTCTCTATTTAATCTAAAATATACTAGGGCATCTTGTACAAGAGTATTAAGCGTTATAAATGTATTTAATATTTTTTCAGAATTCTTCAAAATCGCGACCGTTTACTAAACGAAATTATATAATCTCTAGTGAAACGTGGATCAAAGCATCCACTGAGCACTCCACGCGCTCACACTGACAGAAAAGAATAAATCGTCCGTCAAATTACTCTTCATAAATGTCACTTCAAAATTCACAAACTAAACATGCAAATTATGAAACAAGCCAAAACAAATATAAAAGTGCAACATGTGACGAATTAAGGAAACGAACAAACCTTTGAGCATGATAGGTGTCAGAGATTTGTTAGTGGTGATGTTGAGAAGCGCATTCATCGCTGCCTTTCTCAGCATCCCAAACCCAATCGTCGCCATCTCAGGGTTTAAACAGTGGTCGCGGAACGCCCTGTACAATAAGGTCGACCTCTGCACCCAATCCTGCTACAGCCAAATCATCCCCGGACTGTACTTAAGTAATGCGCGAGCGGCGGCCGACAGAAGCGTCCTTAGACATCTTAACATCACCCATGTGCTCACGATTGAGGCTCGTCGGATACCGAAATCTACTTTCGCTGATACAAACATCAGCACACTCTACATTAGGGCCTACGACACTCCTCAAACCAATCTCCTGCCCTACTTCCCAATGGCCAACGCGTTCATCGAAGAGGGCGTACAGAAGGGCAACGTCCTTGTTCACTGCCACTTCGGCGTCTCTAGGTCGGCCACGCTGGTGATCGCGTATTTGATGCAGAAATATAGACTGTCATTCGAGCAAGCGTACTTATACGTGAAGCAGAGACGTAAGTTCATCAACCCCAATTCTGGATTCGTGAATCAGTTGAGGCACTATCAGAGATTGAATTATGACGTCAGTGGGTTCCATAGGTTCGAAGCGTACGTGAATGTTAATGCGCGGAAACATAAGTATAAAATTGCATCTGTCGCAGCGGTGATGGTCGGTATACTTGTGCCGCTAGCTGTACTGGTTGGTTGAATTACTTTCAAGTTTATGAACTATGTAAATCGTGTAACATATAATAAACGTCATGAACCGTGATTTGTAAAACTGTTTATTTTCCAGGTTCTTTCCATTGTAAATATAACCATATTTAATGATTGTATTACACAATATTTAATGATTGTTTAATAATAAAGCGATGGTAGTGAAATGAGAACGTACATTTCTTTAACTATCAAAATATCACTGTTCTACAATATTTGCTTAAATGCACCCAATAACTCACTGTGTTAGCAGACACTGTATTAGCAGAAATCAAATATGACGTTTTTCATATTTTAAACAATTTTAAATATGATATTTAAAAAATTTTTTTGTCGTTTTTTTACAACATTTAGTAGTAATATGCCATTAATTATTTGATTTTTGTTGATTCGTAATTAAAATTGTAACATGCGATGCAATACATTTATCTATTAATTCTTTATTGTTTGCTTCTAGTTAGGTTGCAAAGTCATGTAAGAAATAGCTTATATATTGCATATTAACAACAAAGTTTTCCACGATATTTCTAGCCAAGTTCAATACCGTAAAATTCATAATTGATTCTACCCGCGTGCGATCATAACAAACTTGTAAATTCGCCTTGATTATTGAAATGTAAATTATTCGTGATTTATTTATACTGCTTGCTAGATTTTATAATAGGTTTTAGTGATTATAGAAATTACATTTTATTTGCAAATCATGTGTTAGTTTGATGTGTATCATTGATGCGTATAATTTAAAAATCAAATTCCTAAGCACATTAATGCCTCCGTGAAGGCTCTAATATAAATATCAATATAAGAAATACTCATAAGTGTAGTTAACAAAGTGATTGAAATATTCCCATTAATATGCATTAAAAGACAATGTGAAAGACGCACGACAATACAGAAATACAATAGCATTTTGATTCCGCAACCAAAAAGCGCCAATCACTACGGCACTTGTAAATATATCTAAAGCAAGTCATATATTTGAGCAATTTGTGTCGTGTCGAGTTTTCGGTTCATAATCGTCGATTCGAATTGGTAATATGGAAACAGTCGTAATAATAACGCGATTGTAAGTTTCATAATGCTATAGCTAAGTAATACTTAGTGAGATGTGATGTTTTATTGAAAGGTTTCGTGATAAGAAACGGATTTTTAGTAACCAATTCTGATCTTTTAAGTTAAATAATTCTTAAAGAAAAACAAAAGTTATCATTATATATTTTAGACGGTCTATAGCTTTAATAAGATTACTAATCTTTCTCGGCTATGAAAAACCAGCTGTGGTTAACAAAATGGCTAATTTATTAATTATAATAAAGGCATATCGACTAAGTAACTATACTATCTGTACCTACCTCATGTAACATAGAAAAAATTGCTTTTTATATGTATAACACAATTAATGTTTTGCACATTACTCAAATTACTAACTATCCACTCGGAAATATTAGACGTGCGAACATTATATTGAGAATGACTCCGCGTGCGTGATCTGCGAGCAGAGCAATGAGTAACCACATCAAAGTGGAAACCTTGTTTGCCATTCAGCCTAATTATCACATTAGTAGATTTTCTAGACTAACAGTTTTTCATAGAAATTTTCACAATAGCGCTATTCGACGGTGCCAAAGACATATTTCTTGTTCGCGCTCGGCTATTAATTGGTACGGTATTTTCGTGCGTCTATATATAAAACAAAGGTTAACACAGGTGCGAGCTCGGGTTGCTGTCAAGAGTATGCGAATGCTGAGATGTTACGCTGCAAACAGCAATACTATCAGAAAAATAACACCCTAATGTATTTAACTAAACATTTATCTCATGATTCACGTTTCGCTAGAGTTGGTCTGGTCACCTGTCACGTGTCCAAACGATATTCATGTGACTAGATGTACTTTTAAAATATAGATCACTAGATGGGCTCGCCGCTTCGCCCGCGTGGACATCGTTGTGACACAAAGTTTTTCCCGAGTGAATGCCGACCGCGTGGGTTATCTAGTTTGAAAAGTAGCATATATGCTGCTCCACAGAGAAAAGAAAAAAAATTAAATACCTAAACAAAAAATATGAGCAAGCAAGCTAGGGGTGAGAGCCGAGGGGCGCGACGTGGACGCCAGCTCGGCATATTCAACTAATGTTTTATATTTTGGACAATTCAGAGAATATCGTTATAAATTGTAGCTTATGTGTTATTCTGATGTATAAGCTACATTATTGTGAAGTTTCATTAAAATCCATTCAGTAGTTTTTATGTTAAAGAGTAACAAACATCCATCCATACTTACAAGCTTTCGCGTTTATAATATTGATAAGATTTTGTCATGGAATTGCATTTAAATTACAGCAACAATCAAATTCATTCCAAATTTAAATAATGAATACTCTGTAGCAGGTGTCAGGCACTATTTTCCAAAAAATGCCCATATTATTAAATTAAATAAACTGCCCGTTGGTCGTGTTGGTTGCAAGTGCGACTGCCGATCGGAAGTCCCGAGTTTGAATCCCGGGTCGAACACTACAAAAAAAATTAATTTAGATTTTCTAGTAGTCTAGGTATGTCCCCGATGCATAGCAATAGAATCGCTACCTACTCAATAGTAGGACGTCAAGGTAACCGGTAAAACGTAGGTGTGTTCTGCATTCCTCTGCCTACCCCTTCGGGGAGTACAGGCGTGAAGTTCCGTAAATAAAAATTACTGTGCGATTATCCAATGCCGCATCACAACATAATAATTGTTTATATCAGTAATATATTTCGAAATATGAAATCGTCATTTAATGGAGCACCTGCAACAATATTTTAATATTAAGTATTTTATGAGTATATTCGGCTGGCAACATTAATGTTTGAGGCAGGGTTGCGTAAATTATGATATGGAACAGTCATAATGTTGCGTAGAGTCATATAATAAAATGTCATGTTATTGTTTGGTATTAAAGACGGACAAAAGGTCTGTTAATGTCATGTTTTATAAACCAAAACTACTGATTTTCTTCAGTATTTAACGATCATTTTCGGTATATCAGTGGCTTAACATTATAGAGTGGCTCTATATAACTTAAGAGCTATATTTTCTATATTGTATATATTGCTGGTACAATTTTAGAATTATAAAATACGGAATTTGCTACACCCTTTTAAAGTCCAAATTGTTGATGTCTGTTACTTATCATTGATCTAAAACTATCTATCATCGATGGGAATAAGTACCAATTTGGTTGTTTCTGGACCATTTTCGTCTGTGTGTTGTGAATTTAGTGACCACGACAGTCATTGTTTGCCAATCCGCCCATCGAGTATGAGAGTAGTTTTAGTAAAGAAGCAATCGTAAACGCAACTTACGCGTTTGCTCATCAACGCAGGAGCCACTCAACAGAACAGATCTCTTAACACAGTAAACAGGGTGTGCGCCCAACAGGTGTACGAAACGTTTGCGAACGACGAGTGATATGATGGAATGAAGCCAAATTTATTGCACTTGAAAAAATTTTCGGACGATCACTGGTGTGTAGATCGGTAGGACGTAGATTTAATGTGCCTTCTCTGTCACGTGTACAAACTCGTGAAATAGCAAAGCGTTCCCTTGGAAACACTTAGCAGTCGAATAGAACGTAACATCCGCTTGTAATCCCTGGAGAGGGGGGGGGGGGGCGGGGGCTAGAAAAGTATAGTACATTCTCACGTTTCACCGGTTACGTTTACGTCCCAATATGGAATAAGCGGTCAGTCTATTGCCATATATCCATTGGTGGAAACTCTGAAGTTACAAAAATCCAAACAAGTAGAGTCAAATAGATCAATACTTAGTTGAGATTCGAAGGTAATATTATCCAAACCTATCCGTTAGCTCTACACACCCAGCACGAATTCGTTTTAGCAACAATAGGTAGGTACCTATATATACAATTCACTTTGAATTTATGCGTCCTGTTCGTGAATTATTCCTAAGCAACGAATGAATGATGTGACAGAAGAGTTACGACGGCATGAATAATGAGTCCGATTTGAATTTTTAACGATGTCTGAATGTTATAAAAATAGCTATTTACTAGAAGATGATTCCAATTCATGTGTCAAATGTTAGTCACGGCAAATTATAGGTAAATGTACTTTTAAAGGACAAAGCTCAATTTTTACGACTGTTTTAAAGAATTTACAGAGATCCTATCTGAGTTTAAATACAGATATCCTTATAAATAATTAGCAACTTTGCATTAAGCGATCGAAAACCTCCTTTTTTATTTATAGAAAAAAAAACATTAAAAACAAATTAGACTTATTTCGCGTCGCGCAATTCAACGGTTGTAACTAATTACCGGTTATTTGGATACCAGTGTCTGGCCAAGCTTCAGATGAATACTTTTCATCCGCACAGCTTCTAATATTGGATAACGGATACGACAGGGCACGACTGCTTAGAGTGCCTTTCAAATGTAGAATTGCTCATTCAATTTTTTCACTTAAGGATGCATACCCAAAAGTAGACCAAGTTTGATATAGCTTAGCTTTTGTTCCACCGCGATCGAGCACTTCATAGCCTCGCCCTAGGCAGTGTAGCTCACTTTTCAAAAACAGAACACGTTACAACCCAATATATAACAAAACGCTAGATCTTTCGAAGCCGAAATTTTTAAACAACCTTTACTGACTACTGGAAAACACGCTGTAAAGCCCTGTATTAATTATTTGATTATTTACAATGAAATAAGAATTCAGTTATTTTAGTCCAGTCTATAAAGTATAGAAAATAATGTGTGATATCAATGCAGTAACAATGTGATCGAGCTTACTTTGACAACATAGCTTACAATTTTACCCTGTTTACAATTACAATCTTACCCTGTTTGTGAAAATCTATTTTCTATTGTAACATGATTAAGCCTTCTGATATCAGTACTGTTAAATGACGTCACAAGTTATATAAACCATTATTTCAAGCACCATTATTCATTAGAATGCTTCACCAAGGAAAATGCTCCTCAAAGTATTTTTAATTAATTAAACTAGGCTGCACTCTGTAAAGAATTATCTAAGCTCCCGATTTCTGGACAAATTACATCCAGACAAGGATGCAGATCACCTTCTAGAAAGGTGCGATAGAAACTGCTCACATAGTTACATCACAGTTTCGCAGAATGTGAAATGATCCACATGATTTTTTATTACAACCGCTTATTGATAGCGTCTGCTGGCAACATAAACCAAAATAAATACCCACTCTATTTTCGCGCCGGGTGACGTAAGAGCGGAATGTACACGACAACGCCTGTTATTTTTGTTATAAAATCCACGCTTTCAGAACGTTCTATTTGATGAAAATTTAAAGATAACCACTAATATTTTTGAAAATGTAACTTCACGCCGCTATGTCTCGAAGAGGTGGGCAGAAGTATGTAGTACATTACCACGTTCTAACAGTTATACTACGAACATTTTAAATTTAGATTCGAATGATTAAAACCGTCTCAGCGGTCTATTGGAATTCAAAACGATAGGTGAACGATACACGATAAACATTGGTTTCAAAATATGTACATATTGTATAACGTTCGTAAATTCTTATACAAAATTAAAGGGACAATGGCACAAGATTATATAGAAATTATGGGTAAATAAGAGACTTCATTCACCACACAATTCCGTTTCACTTAGATATGGATTTTTGAGCCGTCAGGGCTTAGATATTTAGAACGAATCATCTTAAACGATACGTTCTTTTCGTATGCTAGGAGACACGCGTATAGCTGCGTTTCATCTGACATCAACTATAAATATATCGTACAATTTTTCACGCGGAGCCGTTGGGTACATCGCGAAATCCGCTCTCTGACTCTTGAGATGGAGAAATGTCTACAAAACGCATTTTTCCATGATCTTCGGTGGTCGTGTTGGTGCAAGCGCGACTGCCACCTGGGAAGTCCTGGGTGCCGGGTGGGACGCTATTAGATTTTTCTAATGTAGATTTTCTAGTAACATCCGAAAATGTGCCCGGTGTATAGGCTCAGCACCTACTCCATACTGGATTGTAAACGTAACGTGGGATTGTACTACGTTCCTCTCTTTACCTCTTCGGAGATTACAGGCGTGATATTACGTTTTTCACTGTGATTATTCTTTTAATTTGTTGCACTTTCAATCTAGACAATTTATAATATTTCCTCACTCTCACTTAGTAATTAGATACAAAATGTTAATTACAATAAAAGCCGAAGAACCCTTTCTAACTTAGCTACCACTACGGTTACTAAAATTTATTAATACATTAGCTCTTAAAGATCCTAATAAATGAAACAATAAAATTAATTCGTGAATATAAAGTGTTTATCAGAATGCATTACATTGTGGTGGCGCTACTATCGCAAACGGATAAATGAAAAAAAACCTTTAATAATTATTATAATACTAAATATCACTTGTGTAACTGTCCTTAATGTTCTTAAACTTATTCTTATTGCGCAAAATGCATTCTTGCTACTTGCAGAAAATTTCACTTGTCAAAAAAGTGAAATCACCCATCCAAGGGCAGCCCTTCAAATTCGGGAATATTACGAACCTTTGCTTGTTCAAAGCAGCATATTCAATAAAGTACAACATTGTAGTAATAAGAATTTTATTTAATAAATTTCATTTCAAATATTGTTCACGAGTTACAAGGAAGTTTTTTTTTACAAAACAGTACAAACAATAATTTATTACAAAATACAGATTATTTCGTTGTATTACAAATATTTGTGCGTCGTCATTTGTTCGTATTAAATAATAAAAATTAACAATTACTTATTTCTAGTAATCTCATAAAAATGTATAACTAGGAGATTCGAACATTCGCGAACAATGTATATTGCTCTATTATACACACTACAACGATAAAAAGTGTATAACCTAATACAATCTTAATGAATTATAACTAAAATGTCAACAACACTGTAAAAATTCTAGAAAATATCTACTTTGTACACTTACATTGCCGTTAACATAATCTCAAAAGGAAAATTGTATGACCACTGCTTTATCATAAGTTCATGTGATTTCAGGCAGTTATCTACCACAATATTTATCAATGAACTCAAGAAACTTCTATATTTCTCTTAGATTAAACTTTATACATTAAGGCACTAAAATATCACTTACCTACACGTCATTATATTAACAAAGAAATGCATACAAAATGTCATCATTCTTAATTAAAAGTGGAAGACCTCATCTATGAATGTTACTATTATCTACAACAGTATTGCTGCATGTCTTTTACGTTTCAACAAACAAATACAATGCTAATGTAATTTAACCTTTACGTAACTAGTTTTAGAATTTATAATTAATCAGTCTCTATTAGAGCGAATTTAGCCACATTTAAATCGGCACCATCAGTTACATTAACAATATTGTAGTTTTTGGACTTTTATACTTATACACACGAACTATATGGACATAGTATTTAAATAAATCTGACACTACTGAATCATTTGTAAATATTGATTCTCCTCGTAGAAAGAGGACAGGGAAGTTTGTAGGTCGTTCACCACCATGTTGTCGCCGCCCTGCAGCGGGTGCGTGCTGCTGGAAACCATTTCGGAGCTCTTCCAGTTCTCGCAGCTCTCCACGTACTCCAGTGTTCTCTGATACGCGTCTTGGCGCATACTGCTCTGGCTCTTCTTCCTGCCGTTGGACGCTTCTATTTGCGACTGCGATATGTCCCACACCTGCACGTCGCTGGCCTGATTGTTCTGGCTCCGCAGGCTGTTCATGCTGCAGTCGGTCTGATGCTCGCCGGCGTTCTTAACCATTTGGTTGCAATTCACCGAAGCCCTGGCGCCGTTCGGCTTTTGACTGCCCGTCGACATGTTCACAGAGTTCTGCACGGACTCCTGCATGTTGTGCTTGTTGAACTGGTGGCCGGGGTAGTCCCACTGGTTGTAAGGCCTCTGGTGGTTGTAGTAGTGGTTGTTATTCATCATCGCCTGGTTGTACTGATGGTTGTTCTTGGGTGGCGGCGGTCCCATGACGTTGGCCGCGTTCGCCGCAGCGTTGTACGGCGGTGGCCGCGGGTACTGCATGTTTTGCGTGTACTGTGCGCTCTGAACCGGCGGGCACGGGTTCGATTGTTCACAGTAGCTGTTTATAGCGCCTCGGGCCATGTTGCCACTGTTGTCGACACTCATCATGGAGGATCTGGACATTTGCATCGGATGCATCTGGTTGCTCTGATTCACTTGTGGATAGTTCACTGGCTGGGGATAATTCATCATCTGGTTGTTATAGACCATGTTCTGATGATTGGGGTGCATCGGCTGACCAGGCATAGAGTTCTGGTTGAACTGTTGCATAATTTGATATTGCTGCATATTCTGATTCCTCATGTTAATGTTGCCTTGATTTTGGATTGGATATGGTGGGGCTTGGTTAAAGTTTTGATTTTGGTATTGGTTAGGAACATTACTGTAATTTTTATTAGGCATCTTCGGACGGTTAATGTATGGTGGAGCAACTGCTGTTATTTGGGGTGGCTGGTTCATTCCCATATTCATTATAATATTTTGGTTTTGATTTTGCAGAGGCGGTGTGCTCATTGTCATATTCGACATGTTTTGTACCATCGGACTCGTCATCGGGCTCTGCAGCCCCGGATGCATCGGACTCGGCATGCCGTGGCTCATGGGGCTGGCGATGTTCTGAGTAATTGGACTCGCCATATTTGTCATGTTCTGCGAGATTGGGCTCCCAATATTATTATGGCGAGGGCTCATCATCATTTGACTGGGCATTTGTGGGCTCAACAAACTCTGCATGCTCTGCGGACTCATCGCGTTATGTTGCGGTGACATAACGCTCATGACGCTCTGCGGGCTCAGCACGTTGTAGACGCTTGGCGGACTCATCACGCTATGAGGCATGTTGTGAGGGCTCATGACACTCTGTGGACTCATGGCACTGTGGGGGAGGCTCTGTGGACTCAACATACTATGAACTAAATTAGGACTCATGACCGTCTGTGGACTCATCACCATCGTCTTTGGACTCATAGCTGAAGTCTGTTTCTGAGGTAGCGGATTATTCATTCTCATCCTGTTAGATTGCTCCGTTTGATTCGCCGTCATCGTTTGCAGCGACTGCAATGGGTTGTTGGTGTTGAGCTTCGGAGTGGGCGGCTTAGCGTTTTCCTTTTCGACTTGCTCAGAAACAATTTCCGGTATCACCTGCTCTTGTAAGGGCGTGTTCTTGTCGTCGGGCGACTTGGCGGCCAATAGAGAGCCACTGTTACCTGACATACTAACGTCTAACGATCTTAAATCGACTGGAATATCACTTATATTGAGATCACTTCCTATGGCACCTAAATTTTTGAGTAGAGAATCGTCACTTGTTGCAACGTCACTAATTTTATCACTGGAACTGTTCGCGTTCTGCGTTTCACTGGTTACATTGTCTTTGGTTGGTTTGTCCTTGTCGTGTTTGTTCGTTTCTGTATCGGGCGGAGTGGTGGTGTCCGTTTTGGCTGGTTTAACCGTGTCGGTGCCCAATATTGATTGGTTAAGATATTGCATCATTTCGTCTGGTATCACCAGCTTGTTTTCCACCATTTCTCCTTCGGCGACCTAGAAACAGACAAAAAAATGTTATATGAAAAAAGTTATGTGCTTTATAAACTCACTAACTTGCTTTAGCTGTTCAAACGTTCAAACCGTAAAGTTTTAACAATCATAGGTGATGGTTTGTCCTTTTATTAGTTACTTGAAAGAGATAATTATATAAACTTTTTCCGCTTCGTACAACTGGGTATTATTCAAGACATGACCTTACAGGTACATCGTAGGCGAGATTGCTATACCCTACGCTGTATCTCGCTTCCCATCAAGTGGGATAGCAGTTTATTGCTAAATAAAAAATAAAACAAAACAGAAAATGGCTAAGATGCCGTTGTTGCGATACGAACGACAGCGGCAGGTCTAATGGTGAACACGTGCCATATGTTGAAAAAGACCATCAATTACCTGTTCCAGGTTGACTTCTTGGTTAGGATGATGGACTTGCGCTGTAGTTATCACCACAGTGTTGGTGGAGTTGGAACGAGATTCTTTGTAGGTCACTGTCTCATTGTCGTCTTCCGTCTTGAATGAGAACGGCACGTCGCCCTGGACAAGAACACTTAGCATCAAACAAAAAACCCATGGTACGGGGCAAATACTGTCAAATTTCGAAGATAAAGTTGGAGAACTTGTTTTTCAATTTTGACTTTCTCATTTATTATATTTGTATTTACCAAACATTAAGGTGCGAATCATCAAATATTTAGATGTGATACCTTTTCAAATATTTTTTGTTTAACCAGCAAGCACCGATATCTACACATTAATAAATTAAAAATCATCTAGTTACCCTAAAAGTTTTATATTGTTTAACGAACAAAGTGTCTAATGATGATAATTTACCACATCGTCGGAGCCGCTGGGGTAGGGCTGGTAGCCTTGCGCCTGGTCGCTCAGGTTGGACTGCTCGGAGAGCCGCCTCGCCTCCTCCTTCACTTGCACGTTGGGGTCCAGCTCCAGCGCCAGTTCCTCGGCTCTGACTTCCGAGCACGTCACTCCGCGCAGTAGTACGGCCTGAGCGGACAACAAATTATATTACTTTCGGTTTCAATTTAAAAATAGGTTTTGGAAAAAGAACCCACATTGTGAATTCTGTTTAAAAATAGCAGGTAAACAGTAAGTATTGACTGTATTAAATGTTAGAATCGCGTACATGCAGCAAAATTATCTTTGTCGCTGGACCAAACAAACAGTTCCGTAATCAAGAAAAATAAACCTACATGCATTTTAAATTATAACGATTTTTTTTGAAATTCTTTAGATTAGTCATTCCATCAGCTGACAGTGAATGACACTATGTGTGTGGTCATTCGCACGGTGGCCTCGACCAATGCCGGCGTGCGCCACGAGAGCGGCCCGCGTACCTGGTTGCCCTGCGACGTGCGCACGGCCTGCACGGCGGCCAGCGCGGACGGCGGCGCCGGCGCGTAGCCCACGCACGACACCTGACTAGATCTGCGGACGGGCGCTGCGTGAGCCGCGGTCCCGGCGCGGAGGGCGCGAGCCGTCCACGCCGGGACGGCGGCGGTCTTATAGCTATGTAAACGTTCGAAGTGAAACCGAAAATATTTATTTCTTTGTATTTTTACGCATCAATAGATGTATACCGTTCGATGAAGTTCTATAGAATGGGTGGTGAGCTTATCGACGTACATGGAGCAAAAATGAAGCTAGACTCAAAGCCACTGTTAGAAAATATAAGTTACAAAATTTAATAATGCCCGACCAGGGAATTGAACCCGGGACCTTCAATTGGCAATCGCACTTGCAACACGAAAAACGAGCAGGATTTTCCAGGATTATCGCATCGATTTTGTCAGAGAAGTGACCGTAGTGACATGCAGATAGCGCACCTGCGGCTGCTGTCGGGCGACGGCAGGTCGGCGCCGGGCGGCGGCGCGCGCGGCGCCGGCGCCGACACCACGGACGCCTGGCTGCTCTTGCGGGAGATGTCCGAGGACCTGGGCGAAGGGAGTCACTCTCATTAATTTTTTTCATATATAATTAGATATTACTATACATATTTCTAAAGGCGAAATACGATATACGTTTCATTTCAATATAATAATATTATATAAACATATTTTCCCTAAAAGTTAAGGTCGGATGATCGAAGCACGCAAGCAGCGTTTGTTTAGAAGTAATTCAAATTTAAAGCACAGAGAATACGTCCTTTAACAGCAATTAGGCTAATGACCAATTTGGTTTCTATTAATAATAAGTTCATAACTCAGACACTGAGCGATAAAACACAAATACAAACACAAAACTATAACGTAAAATATCTACAATTGTTGTGTCCAAAAACGTATCATTTGTTGCGAATGTCACAAAACTAAAACAACGCCATCTATTTGTGAAACGTAATACTAAATTCAAATCGAAATTTCTCACCTAGCACTGTACAAGCTGCTGCCGGACGATATGCCCGAATCCCGCCTCGTGTTGGGGTTGCCAGTTTTCAATTCCACGCCGACGTTCGTGTTGCCCAACTCCGTTCGCCCGGGCATTCCTGCTGTAGGACATATAAAACGATACCTAATCAATTACATATATTTTTATAGGCTTATATTATTTATATCATATTTTAATAGCAAGATTAAAAATTAAAATAAAACGCTTGAAAGATTAAAATTGTCTGTCCATTACTTATACATTTCTTAATTTAACCTTAAAACCTTTCAAAGTATAAGTCTAAACTATTAGAAACAAAATGGCATATTAAAACTTTAACAGATGAATATTCGTATAAGAATTATACACTCACAAAAATCAGAATCATATTGAAACGAATGCCATAAAATGAAGTTGTATTTTTAACAACACTAACCGTGTCCCGGCGGCAGGTCGGCGTGCGCGGGCGGCAGCAGGCGGCCCACGCCCAGCTTGTGGCCGAAGCGCGGCGCGTGGTGCGGCGCGTGCTGCGGCGCGTGCTGCGGCGCGCGCGGCTCGCCGATGGCCACCATGGCGCGCAGCATGAGCGGCAGCTGCCCCACCTCGCCCACCACCTCCTGCTCCACCTGGCCGGCGGGCGCGACTTTGTACTATGTTCCATCAGTGTAAAAAAGGTACGAGTGGCGTAACTAGTTACAGCGGTTACAATTTTAGGTGGTAAACGTTAACAAAGTAAAGGATATTTTTAGAACAATAACAACAACAAAACAGTATAAAAATGGGTACATGAATAGAGAATCTATTTATTTATTCGCTTACAAAATCTATAGCTCAATTTATTAAGTACATACGCAACGTTCCACTTACTAATTATTCATTAAGCGAATACAGATTTTCATTTTCCGGTATAGGAACAAAACAATCGCTAAGACGCGTGTGTGCACGTATGTGTGTGTGCGTATGTGTATGTGTGTGTGTGTGTGACATGTATATCTATCAGCAAGCATATATCAGTTGAGTCACCTCTCCATCGAGCCTGAAGTAGGGCGCTCCGTTCTCGTCGCTGAACCCGCCGAGCCCAGCGCCGCCGAAGTCCAAGTCGCCGCCGCATTGTGCCGACAGCTGCGAATTGAACAGTATTTTTATTTAAAGTTAGTAATAATAGAGCCATTTTAGGACGTAGACGTACGCTACGTCCCTCGCTACACCTACCGAGACTATTAGGTATACAATGCGCTAATAATTCTAATAGTGCAACATATACAGGATTACAATGGCTTGCAATGGAAAATTGCACTGTTTAAGTTTAACTTCCATCCTCTCAATGTATTGTAATCCTGGCTCACGTCGCTCTATATAATGTGCGTTTAAAAGCTGAACGATACTTGCTATAACAGTGAAGGCAAACAGCGAGGACATCTGTACACTTTCATAAAAAAAAACATTTTCGTATGAAGTTTACCAACCGACCCCAGGCCGGCGTGGGCGAGAACTGCTTCAACCCACGAGAAGCGACCTGAAAGGGACGGTCAAGGGTAAATGCAAGATGGTCACCTGGTGCGCGGGCGCGTGCAGCGCGAGCGGCAGCGGCGAGGCGGGGCTCTCGCTCTTGACGGAGGCGGAGGAGGCGTGGCCGCGCGCGCCCGGCGCCGCGCCGCCCTCCTCCGAGCGCGGCGACGAGCCCGCGCCGCCGCCGCCCGACTCCGCCGAGTCGTCGCCGCGGCTGCAGCCTGCGGGACACGGCGCATATTGTAAGCTGCATGTTATCACGGTGCCTCTTGTGCAGCCTGCGTCGCATATTGTAAAATCAACCTGAGCCAACAGGCAATCGGGCCATTACCACCACCACTTACCATAAGTAGAGACTGACGCTGTCGACTATGCAAACAGCAAACGAAGAGTGACCATTACGTTGCCGTCTTTAAAGAAGAACACCATTTGTGCTTTTCTTCAAACGTCCCATGTCCGGGAAAGCCTCAAACGGAACTTCATTGCACATCGTATATTAAAGCCTAACACTTACATCTTCTTCATAATTGTCACAATTATTTTTTTCATAAAATTGCAACACGCATCTGTGAGAGTAACCGTAAAGTGGAAACTCCGGAATAAAAACCGACATGCAATATTCTAAGTCTTATTTTTTGAGTTCTTGATAAAATTTTGTTCATAAAAATGCACAAGAGTGGGAGCTCACCTTTGTGCTTCTTGCTGGCGTAGAACTCGGCGCCGTGGACTGTCTTCACATGTTTCCTGAGCGACGACGGGTCCGTGTATCTCTTTGTACACCCTGGAGCCTTGCACACGTACGGTTTCTGGAGACGGAGTTTCATTGGTCATAGTTACATATTTGAGTGTCTCCCCGTTATTTAGTGACCTTTTATTGAGTGAAACAGAACTGTGGAGAGTAAACAGTGAAAACACTAACATGGTAGAAATATTAGAAGTAGCATGGCGAAGAGATATAAAGAAGCACATAATTAAATCATGGGATATAAACATAAATGAACTCCATATAAGATTTTAATGCACTTCTTAAAATTCTTTATTGCTATTCACATTATGACCTTCAACATACAACTTATGGTTGTATGTTAAAGCGAATTGCAATATCCATGATACCTCACCTCATTACTGTGCGTTCTGTTCTGATGCTTGGCGCGGTCACTGGCGTTGGAGAAGGCCTTCGCGCAGCCGGGGTACTCGCACGTGTACGGCTTCTCGCCCGTGTGGCTCCGGAGGTGGGTCTTCAGGTTCTCCAGCCGGGAGTAAGCCTTACAGCAACCCTCAAACTGAAAATACGATAAGGGCTTATTAAGCGTGTATACACATATATGGAAAGATCTGACTTATGATTTAGTTGTTGGAGTTATGACCAGATGGGAACTTTATGGGAAAATTATGATGACTTTCAATCAGTTCCACTTATTTATCTGCAACCTAAGGTTACAAGGTATTACAGTTACTTCTTTTAAAACAAATCATAGTGTTGAAGATTTTATACATACTAACCACTTAAAAACGTCTGCATGAAGTGCTACCTTATCATTTAGAAATTGAAATCCGCTATCTACAGAGGAAAACTTCAAAACACCACAGACTTTGCTCCCAAAAACGAGAGCAACAAGACCTGTACATCCCCACTAACGCCCCACCAAATCCCTCCGGCCTCGACACTCACGGTACACTTGTGCGGCTTCTCGCCCGTGTGCCGCCGCATGTGCACCACCAGCATGTACTGCGCCTTGAACGGCTTCTCGTCCCGCGAGCAGCCCAGCCAGCGGCACACGAACGCCTTCTTGCTGGCGTGGATGTGGTCCGTGTTGATGTGCTTCACCAGGTCGTCCTGCGTCGGGAACTCGAGCTTGCAGTCCACCTGCGGGCAGTGGTCGTGGCACTCTAAGGACGCGCTCGACATCTCCACTCGTACATTATCCTTCAACCCCCAAAACTCCATAATCCCCCAATCATGATAAATCATGTTCAGTTTTTAATTCGCTTTTCTAGGAATTATGACAATACATCAATGGATATATTATTTAGATTTCAGATTTGACCTACAACTTGTTTGGTATTAGAGATCTAGATTCGATTATCTGGCAACGCAAATCTCATTTTATAACTGTTCTTGATTTTCGAATTGAATATTATTAATTATGATAGCGAATGATATCTCCATGTAAAATCCGCTCTTATCTATAATATTCACTAAGACTAGTGCGTGGGTACCAATTCTTCATCGATCACATTAATAGAACTACCATTTTCGCCCTAACATGCTGACAGCAGAGTAGGTACCCTACAACGGCGAACCAAATAAAGTTTATCAAATGTCTCATCTCTTAAAGACACCTTAAATAACAAAAATCCTCACCCAGTGACAGTTGGTCTCGATGAAATCGCCGGGCTCGTCCTTGGAGTCGAGGCCGTCGTGGACCGTGCTCTCGGCGGCCGCGGACATCGGCTTGTTGCTGTGCACGCCGTCCCGGTGGGCCAGCAGGCCTTGCGGAGACTTGCGCTGAGTCAGCGCGGTGGACGCGCTGGAACACAGAATGTGTCTGGTTAGTCCGCGGATAACGACACTGCAACCGACATGCGCGTCTACGAACAATTGAATTGCATTTTGCTCAAAACATCACTTGCTGTACATCGTTTTTATTGACAGAACTGTGTGTTCAAATAAAATACTTTATGTCAATATAATTGCTAAATATGTTGTCCATTTAAAAAACATAGGTTTTCATGCTTATTGATGTGTTACACTATTAATATTCATTCATTTTTATTCACATTCCTAAAAAAATTACAATGACTAATTTTACAACACCGTGGAACGATCATACATAAATAAAAATTTTCCACAACCATATCCACATTATTGTTACAAAGATTAATCGATTTTTATATTTTCTTTTAAAAATACTTCCTTACAAGTACAATGAATTCTGTACTGTAATAAAAACAAGATAATGTTTAAAATGTAAAAATTAAAAACATTTCTATGTTCGTATCTCAAAAATGAACGTTTTGATAAGCTTACCTATCCGCTTCCATAACACTGGTGATTTCGGGCTGCTGAGGTGGTTGTTGCAGGTGCTGAGGGGGAGTGCCATCCAAGCCCAGCCCTGGTCTGACATCGACTGGCGCGCCTATTAAGAGCTGGGTTGGTGACGATATATGAGATCTGGAAACACCACACGGAGGAATTTTCAGAATACTGTCTCTGTTATCATACGAGAAACTTACGAGACTTACGAGAAACAAAGAAATTATTGTCAAGACTGGTCTTTGTTGTCACGAACCTGTGGATTCCCGCAACGAGGTGAGCATGGGCGGCGTGGTGAGCGGCAGCCGCTGCCGCTTGCTGATGAGCCGGGTCCAGCAGAACCCCCCCGGCCAGGACCCCACTACCCCCGACGACTCCCCCGCGCGCCAACAGCTGCTGCGCCAGCGACGCGTGCGAAAGGGATAGCGCTGGAGATATTGCCCCTGAATTAAAGAAAGGTAATACTTTTAAGTTAATTCTCAATAAAATACGTTCTCCACACCAGATGTAACGGTGCTAGTCAGGTCGAACTGTAGTCTCACATGAGTCTCAAATTTCCAACATCACATACCAACAACCAACATTATCGACAATCAGTATTTACGTAATTCACTACGCATATCAAACCAACCAAAATTTTTCCATTCGGTTACAATTTGACTGGCCCGTTTCTCCAATTTTCAGAGAGCCCGACTCCTGAAGGGGTTCGAATCCCACCCGAAACAAATATTTGTGCGACGAGCACAGGTACTTGTTTGTGTCAGGTTCACTGCATGTAATGTATCAGATATGTGGATACCATAACACAAGATCTCTTCCTAATTGTTATTATTTATAAATTTTTATACCATATGTGTTTTTAGGATAGATGAATGATCTTTTATTTCAACAGAATCATTCAAGAAGAACACCTGCTATTGTTTTTAGGTAGGTAGCTATCCATAAAAATATCTCACCAGCACTGAGGTGGCCATAGCTGCCGGTGGAGGCCGCCGAGGGCGCTCGCACGGCTAAACTAGCGGGCGACGCTCTGATCACAGCCGCCAGGTCCAGCGACTCCGCCGAATAGGGACTCCACGACACGGCTCTCTTGCGATTGGCGGATGCACCGATAGCGCCGCCTGACAACCTCAACCTCGTCGGCGAGGCTATTCTTGACCCTGGAAATTGGCAAGAGATTATTAAGCTTAATATTCTGGAATAGCAACTATTTAAATCAGAAAAGCATTTTTAAACGATTATTTAAGCATCGTCATTGTTACAATTATCAATCCCTTGATCTTCCCAATGTTGAATGCGAGTCTTCGCTCAAGATAAGCAAGGTTCAGGGCATAGTCTGCCACGCTGGCCAAATGAGGACTGACAAAGGAATTTATTATTTGTACATCGTACCAAGCTCTGACATAAGACCATTTTTCAAGCAGCAGATTTTAACAGGCTGGTGATGGTGATGACATTCATTAATAACTTCACTGTTGCACACACATCCGCCTGACCACTTGAGAAATATAGGCGTGAAGTTAAAAAAAATATTTTTAAATTATTTAACGGAACGTTACTTGTGCCTACAATTTAAATAACTTGTTGATACAAGATATTACGATATTTTGTAAAGATCTCACGTAAATAATGAATGCCGTAATGACCGTTAATTAACACTTAACACGTTTCAACTACGCATTCATTTATATAACACTTGCGAAAAATCTACAATATCATATTGTGTATGAAATGAATATATGGCATATAAAAATAACAATTGAAGAGAGTGATGAACGTGGAATTGTCGAAGAACCGAAGCTCTTTAGGTTTGTAATGATAGAGATATTTGGCAATTGGTATTCTCTAAATATCCCATAAGTATCACGCCAGGTTACTTAACTGCAACAATAAAGACGATAAATTGAAATTAAATTAAAATAGGTTACCTTCTAAACTCAGTTGGAAATCTTGACTTGTCAAGGTACTGCCCGCGTGGAGTTCAGGATGTAAGCTTCTAGCAGCACTCAAGTACTCCAAACCTGTAACAAAAGATAAGAGAAATTAACAGGTTGTATAACACTTGTGATAAAAGTGGAATAATAAAAGGGTCAAAAATGAGAAAAGAAACAATATAAAATAATTGAAGATAGTATGAAATAATTGAAAACAAATTCAAGGAAGCTTTTGCAAAAACGTCAAAGCTTCCTACTAGTACGAATTCCACACCTAGTCATTTTCAATGTCATCCAAAGGTGACATGGACGTGTTTCTATGTACCTATCTACAAGAAGGTTCAAACATAAAATATTGTAACACAACCGAGAGTATTTTGTTACCGTCTCCTAATCGGCGTGATTGATAAAGAACTGAAATTAATTCCAACACATTAAACATTCGGCGTCTGTCTCCGAGCGTTAAGTTTGCGGTGACGTGCGTGCGTGGCGGTAGCGACTATTTTATAATCTGAACCACCACAAACGTCTGACATTTAATTAAGAAAAAAAAATACGAACAGAATTCCCGTCACGGAACGGCTAATAAAGATAAAAGTCACTTTTATATTCTAACAAATCAAGTGTTAGGTCGATAGCACACATCGAAGCGAATTGTTTGGCCAACATTGTTGGTCTTGGATTCATACTTTAAGAAATAATTTAGAGTATTTAATTTGCTAATATGTACTGTATCTAAACTTCGACTGTCACGTTGGTCGTATTGGTTGCAAACGTATAACTGCCGATCGAGAGGTATTCAGTTCAAATCCAACAGTGGAAAAAATAATATAATACAGAAAATCAAAGAATTTTTTGAAAAGGGACATAGCACAAACATCCACCGCAACATTTTTCATCTGTTTCATAATACGTAATAAATAATTTACATATTTAACTATAATAAATGATAAATATAAGTATATTTCAATGCACAGTTTTCATCGATACCTTTCTACTTACTCACGCCGATTACTAATAAATACACCCACCCATGATCGAAAAAACATTGGCTTATTGGCCCGATCCATTCGTGACACTGAGGTAAATATGTTTAGCCAATAATATGAGCAGATTGAGATGTCAACATTTGGGACCAGTTTGAATATAAAGTGGTCATTTAGCGCAGGCGGCGGTAAATAAATAGTCTCGCTTGTCATTTACGAGTATTTCGCAGGAGGCGATTGTGACTTTGGGGCGTACGTCCCATTACCTACGAAATGTCTGACTACCATGTACATAACCCAATGAAATCAGGATACGATCACATAATTCTTAGAATTCTTTCTTTTTGTCTTGTCTGTAGTTGTACTAGCTTCCTCATCATCATTATCAAACGTTACAACTTTCCGTCTTTGGAATCGTGTCTTCTCGGAGTGTTAAAGTTAAGGTCCTTCATAGCACCTCATTAGACGTGAATTCGACACTAAACCTTATCCATAATAACCACAGTTGGCACTTGTAAAACTTTCTGTAATCATATAATATTTCGGGTCAATTGTGCCCATAATCATCAGATCGCAAATGACGCGAATCCTGTAGCTCAAGCCCGATAGGGTCATATAACACTGAACAGACCGGCCGTTCGAAACAGCTATAACAGTTAAATAAGTTGTTTATGAACTATTAAAATAAAATATTCATTATCAGCCTATTGCAGTCCAGTTGGACATAGGCCTCCCCTGAGGGATCCATAATCTACAGGCTGGGCATACTGGTTTGAGATTCTGGAGCACAGCTGCTCCCGCCGTGCACGATACTGCCCATACGCGGTCAGAATATTCTGATGTGCCACGTTTAATCGCCCAGTAATATGACACCCAGTTTTCATCACGGCAACGGTACACCAAAAAATTTGTTACCTTATATTTATACACATTTTAATTATGGATAGACGATATTCAGTTTTCGATAATGGCAATGTAAGATGTATAAACGACGAGTTTTATAGACCTCTTCATTATTTGTTGCTTACCGCAAATTACCTATATCGTAAACGTATTTATGGCAACGCGGTGCACTGAATGATCCTTTATAGGGTGCTATGATACCTTATTGGGTCAGAAAGTTATCGAGGGAATCCTACTTGATTAGTGCATGATTACTTAACATATATATTGGTAATTTTATGCACAAGCGAATTGTATGTCAGTGAATGATAAATGTCGTTGATTGGATCCGAAACAAAAATTAAAAAAAAAAGAGAAAATAAATTTCGTACGCAAGATATTACAAAGTATCTACCTAACTCAAACAAGCCAATTATGTTTTGATGATTATTTAGTTATTAATCAACGTTAATAAAGTTTATTTATCATCGTCGTTATTATTTCAGCCGCGAATCTCCATAATAATTACACCTCTCGAAAACAAACACGTTCTTTGGTAAGAAAAAAGGCGCAAAACATCTTGATTTGTTGATCACGCTCCTTTGGCGTTTCAAGGCGGGTTATTTGGGCTAAAATAATAGGTTGATCCGAGAGGCGTGTGAGACCACCAATTTAGCGAACACCCAACACAAAACAAGAAAATGACACGATTCCGAAAACCCCACGAAAATATTGCATGTGGTCCGTTTTGATTCGCCGCGCCGACTTCCAAAATTTTTATGTCTTCATCCTCTGTGAGAACCGACGCGAACATCGATATTCGATTAAAAAACGAGCACCCATCCAATAAGTTGGTCCGTTTCGAATTCCATTAGCCTGGATGTTCACCCTGACTACGTTCGTGTAGCCGCGCGCAAAAAGTTCAAACGAAAAATGTCTCTATGCCCTTTTTTCGAATAGTAGAATTTTGAGCGAACGGTCAGTTTGTTTGAGTCGCTTTTTGCTTATAGATTACTGGAGTACGGTGGAGTCGAATCGACTGATGTATTAATTTTTATCGATGTCGATTGAGCGTAAAATTAGTGGACGACATCTAGCGGTTTAGTGGTCACGTTGAGCGTTAAAATATGAATGTCAGCGCTTTGTTGCGGCGTCTTTGGAAGGTACGGCTGGTACAGTCGTATACTAATGAGGCTGGCTGGTTGTAAATTATGAGTTCGGTTGTTATTCGAATGCGCGGCGAGATGAAGGCGTCGCGATGTAAATTTCGTTACTCGGGCGGTGGATATTTTTTTCCGTTGTCTTATTCACAGCTGGTTAAAAAATGCCAAAGATATTCAATCTATTTTATTACACATCGACGATTTTTAAGCGTTAGCTTCGACTGCGAACTCTTCGCGATTTCTTTTATTCTGTTTTTTTTTTCGATAAATATCGATTCATCCCTCGCTTTTTGTGTTTCATCAATTAGCATTTATAAAGTCGGTAACATTGACGTTAAGTGGTGTGATTGATGCGTTCCAAGTGCAGTTTAAGTCGCAGATAAATTGATCATAAAATGTTTTAAAGATGTCGTTATTGAGTTGCGAATGTCCTTAAG
>DWEI01000294.1:0-23879 GCA_018245875.1 Mysoria ambigua | reverse complement strand
AACCGGTGAATCGTGGGAATGTTCTGCATTCCTCTGCCTACCCCTTCGGGGATTACAGGCGTGAAGTTACGTTTAATTTTTAATGTCACTTCAAATTGAAATTTTATTGGACAAAGGAAGTATCAAGTTTTCTCGTTCATTCTGTGCAATTAGAAATTTTGGACACAAAGTTCCTAATTTCGACAGTGGAATTTGATGAGAATTTTGAACTGAAATATTCACCTTCCATTCGTATTGAGTTTCGGCTGATTGTTCATATCCTCACTTTTTATTGACTTCAATTTATTCTGAATCTCTGTCTAATATGGGTACGTAGGGTCTATTACATTACTTAAGCTATGAGTATTTCACTATAGTTTTACGCCTATGACTATGGCTTGAGCAATCATCAGATGGACACTTAGGCCTTAAGGGTTCTTTGTCTGGTTAGTTCTATGATGTAATAATAAACATAGCGTATTGTTCAATGAACTTAATGTACAAAGATTTGAAAATCTGCTAATAGCTCGGTCACTCAACTAACAGCCGAAAGGTGTTTCTCTTTTCAACAGAATGCTTGCGAATCTCAACATCGCCGGCCCTATGAAAGTTTTCGTTATTGTTATAATGTGCGATTTATCTCTTCCGTTTATTCTCAGTGGGAGTGTCCCGCGCAAGACAAAACGCAGAACTCCAGTGCCACTTCATTGCGCCCTATTATTGTAAAGGGAGGCAGGGGCTGTTTATATTAAAAGGACGTTGGCAGCCTCTTCGTAATTTATTGCCGTATCAAGAGCTCTTTGCACGACTCCGTTGATTTGTTGACCTGCTTCTTTGAAATATTCTCGGGTCAATTGGACCATGGCTGCCTTTGTGAGGAAATAAGGGAAGAAAGATGTTTCCCGAAGTTCCTTACGATCTAGCCGTTTATTCGTATATTGCGAATCAGTTACTCGTGTTAATTTGTGATTGTATACCTATCAGAATATTTATTGAAAACAAACTTGAATACAAACTGTGTAACCACATTCGCTAACTCTATTACTGGCACGCACCAACTCTATTTCTGTTTTCTGAATCGTCGAATGTAGACGTTAATACACAAAGACATTTAATTTCAATTAAGAATAATGAAAGCCCCAATATATTTCCTCGAGTAACCTCAAATTACTAAAGCCTTTACAATATTGTAATTTACTGTTTATTGCAAGGGCATTGTTCCCTCGATGTGTTCGGTATCTTAACATTTTTGAACTCTATATATTATATTTGTTGGACTGTGCCAAATAAAATGTCATATTCAAATAAACACGTGTGTACTCATTTTTTCAAAGATAAAATTGATAATGAATTATCTTCGTGGTCCAGGCCCGAACAAAACTGGTTTAATGATTTGGAATATAATGTTTGACGAGTCGGATTGAAGTATCGTGCTACTCTTCAGATGATAAATGGTCGTGTCAGTTTGCGACCACGATTATATTCTTTATCGATGTTCGTCTCATCGGGTGGTAAGACAAAACATGTGGGGGAACGCCGACATTTTTGCCATGCTGCTGCGTGGGTGGCAAAAAGCGAAGTATCCATCAACACATAATATTGTTTAATATGTACACTTTAAAAATGTATATATGTATGTATATTATTATTTCTGATGGTAGACGAGAAATTAAGTATTAAAAATTAAAGAAAGTTTCGAAAAAATGTTATTACTGTTTTTCTTTTAAACTTTTTTTATTAGATAAAATATATAACTGTAAATAATACAATCATACATTACTTTCAAAACATATTTCTTGATTTTGTCATTTGAAAAAAAAATCATATGACTAATGCCATTATAAATTTCAATTCTCCTGTTCCTAATAGCTTGAATAGTGGATCTGATTACAGACGCACTAAGAAACCCTGCATTACGAATTACAGCAGATAAGAATATTTCTGCGAAGGCCGGATGTCTCTAGACAGATTGTTCCGAGATAAAAGTTAAAACGGCGACTGTGGCGACCACCTCAGGCGTTGTTCTAGAAACTTAAAATACAATATCGAAATTTTATCAAGCGTTGTGTTTCAATGTATATTATTCTCTTTTGACTTTATGTTAACACATCTTAAGAGATGTCTTCAATCCCAACGTTGAAGTCCGATCATGCATTAACTGGTGTCAGTTCGTTCAATCTAAATCTCAAAGTAAACAGAATTAATACTAAGAATTAAGCTAGCTTGACCCACGTATTTTGTCGCCGCGACCACGCTGCAATCGGCGAAAGATCATGATGAACAACCATGTACCTATAGGTCCGAAAATAGTCGGGTGATATTGAAAAGACATACATGAGTGAAGCCGGCTTAATTCTTAGTCATGTGTTACATCTACTCACGATATATTTAACAATAACTATTCTTTAGTTATTACCATGTGCTAGGGTTGTAACTATATTAAGTTAGTATCTGTTTTATTCGAAACCTGTATCAGACACGTCACTTTCCTTAGGACAGAAAATGGTTGATTCTAATTAATTTGTGCAGCGAACGATCGCAATCTTGAGCTCGAAATACAAATTGTTTTTAATGATAATCACTTCACAAGAGATATGAATGTAGTGTTGATAATCTTTGAGCAAATCGTTACCGTGCCATACCTACTTAAATCAAATGTTACTATTATTCTCCGTACATATTAGATATTAGTAAGTTGCACTCTTATGCGGGAGTGTCCCGCATTCCTCAGCTACCTCTTTGGAGATTACTGACATGATGTTACATTAATTTATTATCAGTAAATTATTTACTAATACTTCAGTCTAATAATATCGTTTACTCGAAGGCAACAGAACGACAAAACACAAAAACACAGAGAAGCAATTTGCCTCTCATCGCCAAACACATGTTGAAGCACTTGAGATTCTGTGCTACCTTAAAAGGAGTCAAGTGGCGATGGTGGCGCCGACGACGGTCGCCCGCCACGTGAAGTGACGCTGCGCAGGTAGTGAAACTGTTCTCGTGACAAGAGACAGGTAGAAGCAGTCAATAGTACTGTTACATAGGTGTCGATATTTATAAATCGATAAGTTACCTAACTTAAGTTTTCTCGGTTAAGCTATCCTGCTTAAGTTATCCTGATTAAATTAGGTTGCTAATGTTAGCTCGCTTATCAAAGCGTGCTTATGTTAGCCTGTTTATATTAACCTGCTTAATTAGCTAGCTTAAGCTAGCTTGTTTAAGTTAAACTGTATAAGTTAATCAGCTTAAGTTATTTCACATGAATAAGGGCACTAAGTTACACGTGCCAAGGTTAGTCCGCTTAAGTTAGCCTGTTTAAACTCAGCCCGCTTAGGTCAGCCCGCTAAGATCAGCCCGCTTAGGTTAACTCGCTTAAGTTGGCGCACTTAAGACAGTACTTTTTCACATCTATCTATGTTTCGATCGAAAGGTTGCATTGAGCACGAATTAATGACAAACTTTGATACTTTAGTTTAATACTGTGCATTTATATTTAAACGAAGGTATGAAACTTTGTTAAGCATTTAGTTTAAAGTGGTTCATCATATAAAATTTTTATTGGTTGTGCGTAACACACATATCCGCATATAACGCATATACCTATCGAAAAAAGTTCCGCGAAAGAATAAATGAAATGTTTTTTATCGTTTTTATTAACCTAACGCAGCGGAGGTATCTATACGTTACGGAATTTGCCCTCCAGCATTTGCTGACAATAAATAGTTTGACAACAATACATTTTTTTGTTGACCGTTCATAAAGATAATTGCTTTTTTATATTTTTTTCCGTCCTTGCAAAACACAGTTCTTTTCAATTTATTATTTTTACGGTCGGTAATTTGACAAAGTTTGTTAAAATTAATTCATCCGATAACAGATTCATCGCAAACACGATCACATCACTACGTCCTTATCGCTTCTCTTTATCAAAGTCACAAATTTAAGACAGGACGAATGTCTTATTTGGAAACGTTCTGGTTGGCTTTTTTTCGAACAAAAAGATGCACTTATCGATGGACAGTTAAATAACTGTTTGCCAGTATGTTAAGGACCTTTAAAAGTTTCGGTTTTTATAGGACACATAAATTGTGATAAACCTGTATAAACTGTGACTTTAAAGGGAACAATAATGAAGTAAATTATGTCTTTATATATTTACAAGAATACGTTTTATTCAAAAATACATTGTGAGTATATGTGGTTCTATAACATATATACAGCTTTTTATTGTCCGGTGAATTTTATAATTTTATTAATTTTACTCATGTCACAAAACTTATATTATCCACTGAATGTTAATTGATAGAAAATTACATAAGGCGTTAAGTGCAATCTTTCTTACAAATTTACTATTAACTTGTCACAATGAAAAGTTTTAAATTATTTATATAAAGGTTTTTGTTAAAAGTGAGTACATAAAAAATCATACCGTTGCAGTCATCTTGCTTGTTTATTATCATTAATTTAAAAAACTGTTTTCCTTAAATGTTATATAGCACCTGCCAATCTGACTAACATTTGTAGATAAAATATATAGTTATTTGATGGCATAAATGATCTTAATGTCCAACACATCGTCACGGTACAAAATAAATATGCGATTCGTATCTTTATTCACAGTGTTAACGTATACATTTTTATGTACACTTTGTCTATAATCCTTGATGGGGCAGGCAGAGAAGTGCAGCACATTCCCACGTTTCACCAGTTATGTTTACGTTCCACTACGAAATAGTGGTAAGCCATTTCTATGTCTGGGTAGATAGCCACATTTCCGTTATGCTTTTATTAATTTATGTATGTGAAATGTTGGAGTGTGATCTGTATGTGTTATAAGGCAGGTATACACTGTACCGCGTGTAATTGATCTCGGGCTCATGATGGCGTACTACCACCGATCAAATTACTCCACCTCTTCTCCGCATCGGAATGCCGTGCGCGAGCGGTATTCACATTCGACATCAGCTATTGTTAATATTTTTAATTTTATTATTCCGTATTCAATCGCAACAGCAGCCTACTATTTACCCTCTTTTTTAATTTTCGTTATCTGTGCCTAAATATTTCATGAAAATATGTTGAACATAAAAAATAAAGAAAAAAGTATGTAAGAAAACAGAACTGAATTATCTGAAAATTCAAATCGTTATAAATAATGCTCAACGCTTCATTGCTAAGGTTCATTGGTCATGTAAGACCAAATTTGAAGATTCTAAATACCTTGCCATAGCTTCAAATACTTTCTTCAAAAATAAACACTGACATGAAAATTAACGTGATACTTTTTAATTTTTCATTTAGTCGTAATGTTCCTGATAATTTACTAACTGTAAACAAATATTTTAAATAGTCTATGAATATTGTTTCGTGTTCATGTAAGCACATGTGCACGTGTAGGTACATGTAATCTAAGCCACGTGGCGTCGTTTACTGACTCTGCTTCTTTATGGAAATCAATTTCGTTCAAAAAATATTTAAAAGAATGGTTTGTTTATATCATTCTAAAATTAAAAAGTTTCATTCTTAATTCAAATTTTATCATTTGCTTGTCCAAATTCAAATGTACCAATTCATTATCCTGACTTCTGGGTGGGATGTATAACGTGGGTAACTGGTGAAACAAAGGAGTGAATTACACTCCTCTGCTAATCTCTTAGGGGAATGCAAGCGTGATGTTACGTTGTTACGTAATTAACAAAACAAGATACATATTAATGTGTGGTTTGAAAACGCCAATAGGCTCATCCCCTAATCCAAGGGCGAGATTTGATGAAACCAAGTAAGTTTGAAATATCTCAACAACGATTTGTGCACATAATGAGAATATTGAAGTTTAATTAAATTTACAAGCCGAGTGTCACAGGATTGCGATTACGTGCGAAAGCTGTAACCACCCACATAGTGCAGATAATAATTCAAGATGGCGGCGGTGCGCGCGCGCAGCCTGTGACGTGATTGGACAAGCGGTTAGTAAGTAGAGCGACTACAAGTTTAGTATCTAGTTGAGTCGATTTTTTTAGTAATATAGAAACTGATGCATTAAAATGAAAAACCGTATATTCACTATGTTGTATAAAAATAAAATTTATTTAGATAATTATATAAAAATAATAGATACTACTGAGTTCGAAAACTTCTAATTGAGTGGAGAGAATACAATATGTTTATTGAACCATTTATTGAAAAGAGTTCAAATTTGAATTGGACAAAAATTGTAATCAGATTACCGTGGGTTTCATGGGCACACATTCATTTATGGCGACCCATGTATCCAATTTTAGGCTTTTGTACGTATTTCTCATTCGTTTCGTTCAGAATTTCGAAGGGCCGGTTTTAAAGTTCTATACGAAAAAGGCATTTAAAATTCTTACTTTTCTTGAGATGGGCGCAGGTGCAGAGAGAAATTCAAACTGAAAGAAATCTAATAATTATTATTATTTAAATTTAAAAGTATTAAAATTAAACTTATAATGTTCCGATTTCGTTCACAGTGTGGTTATTTCAGTGTTCCTTATTTATTAATAAGTTATTGTTACCCTACAAAGCTGCGCAAGCGCATGCGACGCTCGGCGACGACAGCGAAATGTACTCGTCGATCGATTTATACCATCACTGCTGAGTATCTTCTAACCCGCTGCTCAAATTTGAACGGTATACATAGTGACATTAGATTAAAATTGCATTGCACTAATGCAGTAGATTGTGCACACACGTGCTACTTTTAGAACGACTTCCGTTTCCTCTTTCCTTTTTTCTTGATCTACCTGTTTATTTATAGTTATGTGTAATTTGTCGATTTCTGTGGATTAAAAGTAAGTAAAATTTCTGGTGCGGTCAGGTATCTTAAATTATCATGGTTTGACTAGGAAAAGAATACTACCACTTACCTTGATGGGAGAGGAACGTTGGAAACTTGGGTTTTCTGTGATTTATACAACACAACTTAATTTTCTTATATAGTATGCGAGCTGCGCGTGTGCATACGTTACCGGTGCTTTTTTGAAGGGAGAAAAGGAAAAGTGGGGCGGAGGGGGAAAGATGGCGGATGGCTATGTCAACCAATCAAATTGGTCCATCTAACCTTTTAATTTTACGTTCCGTTTTTTTACTAAACATGTTTGGTTTGTCCACTGGTTAATGACCTTGACTACTCTATGTCGGTGGTAGGTTTGATTCAGCCCTAGGCAAATAAATTTGTGATAAAAAATTATCTTTGTATCTTATATTAATATATAATCGTTAGAAATTTTATGTTAGAAATAAGAAATATTGAATAGAAATATAGAATAGAACAGAAATAGAAGGGTCGTTTACCCCTGAACCAGAACACAGGACCCATCGCTCAGCAGCCACGCTTGCAAGCATTCGACTAACGAGGCCGTCTCTTGTTCCCTTCAGTACGTATGTTTTTCGTTTATATGTCTAATCAACAGTCGTTCGGTGACAATATCACAGGCTATTTCTAGTTGACGGCAAGATGTCAATGTTAATTTTCCCTTTATATTACTATTCTTAAAACTAGTTTGAATTTATTTTTTAAACATATTTAAAAGTAAATCATTACCGTTTTGGCTTTTCCTTTTGTAAAATTGCAATTATATTTGAAAATAATATCTACTAATAATTCACTTACACTTTGACATTGTAAGTTTTGGACATTTGAAATTTATTAAGGACTTAAATATCTTACTGCGAAGCCTTTTGTGCCGAAAATAATACTAAATTGTAATTAGCGGCTTACGGAACGTGACGGTAGGAAATTTCCTCGTTTGAGTTGAATCTCTTAAGTTTCTTAATTTGTTTTATAAAACTTCATTACACAAAATGTACATAAATTCTCTTGTAATTCGCAACAGCCTGAAATCAAGATGTGCGCCCGGTATGTGGAAATAGATTTACATCATATTCCTATGGTGGGACATAGAAAATCGCGTACCGTCGGTGTGTAGGTACCATATTCCTCTACATACCCGTTAAGAAAATATAGGCGTAATGTTACTTAAAAATACTCGGTTATTCTCTGTACGAATTAATCAATTCATCGCAATAAATCGTGTACAGAGTATTATTTGCGAACGGCAATGGATATGTAAATGAAAGGACGCAAACAAATTTAAATTTAAATACCGAACGACCGAAAACCAATGTTGAGTTGAAGCTTCATTACAATGATTGCCTTTTATTATTGTCATCCATTTTGTATGAAAGTATGAGGGACTATCGCAAGGCAGGTATAAATACAGGTCCCAAGTGCAATTGTTTCCGAAGTCTGGACAATAGGATAAAGGTATGAAATATTTTATTTCATCCACAAGCGCGAGTTTTCAGTATTTCAGGATAGATCATCAGTAATTTGTTGTATTTGTAACGAACAACTTTAAAAAGTTTTAAAAAAATGAATAATCTAAAAGGAGATTAAAAATATATTGTTCTAATACCACTGTTTTTGAAACACTACTTTAAATTTGCAGAAGATTTCCAACACATGTGCGTAAGGTATGTCTCTCAAAATACGACAGAAGTTTCGATCAAAAGTATTTGAAAAACGAAACTCATTTAAATTTATAAGCATTTGTTTTCAATTAGCCTGGAACCAAATATTCGATTAGTCTACATAACTTTGAATCTGTTATTTTAAATGAAAATACAATAATAAACTTACCAATACCGCAGGTCGATAATTTCACGTTTTGCGATTCTGGAAAGAAAATAAAGCTCCATTAACAATGCTATATACGTTATAACAGAACCCACATTGATTTATTTATGGCTATTCCCAATTCCCACTTAATTTTGCGACCGAGCGTAATGTATGTAATGTGTAGTAATTAATCCGTGGTCACGTATTAATGACGGCAACAAAAACCGGCGTGTTTTCGGTTAACCGCACACGAACATACAATGTAGAAACGAATATGCGCTATACCTATATCAGTCTGTACACCGTGCGTAGACCGCCTAACGCATAATTACCCAGTGGCGTCCGTAACGCGTGAGCGTAAATTTTATCCAATAAATATATCACGCCGCGCTGAACCGCACATTTGTTCCGATGCAAATTTTTATCATGATATTTTTTACACAATACCGTTTAATTATTTTACTACATTATTTTAACGTTATCAAATAAATTAAGCTGTAATAGCTATCACGATTAGGTATACCAGAACAGTAACAAAGAGAAGTGAGCGGTTTAATAGTTCATTGTGGTGGTGCAGTGCATGTCGGCTAAGCTCGTATACATTTTGTGATTTAGCACGAGTCACGAGACGTTGTTAGAGAGGGCGCGACGGGGACGTACGTATCGGGGGCTCGGCTGCCACTCGCACGTAGCGTAGGACGTTTGCGCAGTCGGGTCAGACGTAGAACATTCCAAAACATAACATAATCGGCGAATTAAACACAGTTACGCTTCAATATATGTAAATGAACTTATTACATAATGTAGAACATATAAAGCACAGAACATTCGGAAACTTTGCTAAGAATCTTTGCATGTCTATTCTTAGTTTATCAACTGTACGGGTATTATTAAAGGCATGACATAGAAGTAGATCGCAATGACCTGATAGTAAGTAGTTATGCTGGCATGTAGACGCCTGCAATTTCGAAGAGTTAGAAATGTGCCGCTTGCCTCGAAGGAACTTTAAATTTAGTTGTAATTAAAGATATAAAGTTTCCGTGTGTTATTGAGGACATAGTTTGTTTAAGATTACAAGAGCTTTACATCCCTATCTAAAGCAATCCAATTTTGTACAGCGAGAACAATATGTAGTAACTGTATTTTAATATTAAAAAAAACTGCTTCAGTGTTCATGTGTTTGAGCTGCGCCTAAACTTCCCATCGGTTTATAGAGAATGCGTGTCCTATTTGAGTAATTATCGACGAGGGTCCTTATCTGTTTTATTCATAGGAATATAATTCTATAAATAAAGTTGCTCCTGGATTACGGTGACGTGAGATCTGATATGTTATTTTTTTGGTAATGAATTATTTAAATAATATTAGTTGAATTATATTGAAATTCGTGAGACTATACCAGTTGTTTGGAATAAAGAAATTATTACCCGTAAACTTTCGTATGCAATACCTCGCACATTTAATAACACTTTCTATCTCGTACATATATGAGGAACGGCATTATTTCGAATGTTTTTCCATTTTCTTTGTATGTATCTACGAGTGGTTATGTGAAGCGATTCGTGGGTTGGATGAAATTTATGAAAACAAGGATAACGCTCTCATACACGTATATCTGCTTTTCAATTTATATTTCTATCACATATGAAGTGCTCGGTGGGCTTACGTCTATGGAAGCGGGACCTCGGAGGCCCCGAGGTGCGAACACACCATGCGGGCGAGCAATCAAGGGAAGTAAAGACACAAACGCGAACACAACGTGAAAGTTTTCCGATTCAATAGATGTATTGAATCTGCATGACGCGGTGCGTGGCCGGGCGTCGCGGCTGCTCGAATGAAAATTTACGAGTGATGAAAAAATTTATAGGTACTTGGGTGTGCGGAGTGTGCAATAAAGCAAGCGACTCATGGTATTGTGAATGTCATAACTTCAAGAGTACTGAAATTTTATACAACACTAGCTCTAAGATTTATAAGATACCTCGCAAGATAAAGTCGACCAACATTTCAAATTTTTTACAAAAAATCACGTAGACTTAAACGTAGTCAGCAGGTATCGTATTGTTAAAATTTGCGTCATACGACACTGTCATGAATTACCTATGTAATTATAATAACAAAAAAATTTTAAAGCCAAACGTCTGTTCTCAATCGCTGTTATATTATTCTGCGTGTAAATGCGTGTAAATCGATTTTTTGGCGATGTTGAATTATGTACATGTGAATATAGAAACAGCAATTTTCGCTAATTTAGTCAACAATACAATAGCGCAGTCATTATTTACAGAGACCACACCGTTATATACAAAATATCGGATAGCAAATTTCACTTTGTCTAGGCAGGTTCGATTGATCTCAGCGCAAGATTCGTGCAAGTGAAACACAGATACCGAACAGGGGACACGGCGCCACGTCCCAAGACACTGCAACCTCATGCGAAACATCAATCAGGGAATGTATGTATACACTGTGAGTACAGTACTTTCATTTGTCTGATGCATCTCAAATAGACCTTATTTAGCAGTGCATAAAATACAGTATCAATCGCCGCCAACCCGGCAGTGGCATGAAGCAACAAAAATACATTAAATAGATTCCATTCAGTCGATACGAAGCAATTGCTGCGGTAATTGTAGCAACCGAAGCCGCAGTGTCGTGACCGGGGACATTAATCATGCAGGAGTAATACACCAGCGTGTGTAGGAGTTCGTTTCCCTCACGACGATCGGTTCCTATTGGTCGCGAATGGAATACGTTGTAATTTGATGGAATAGAATTTTCAATTTTTTCAATTTTTCATTTCAATATTTTCACTATATCACCAACGGTTCTTGCGAAGGTAAAGGTCGATAGACAGTCGTGAATTTAAATATCTCTTTGAGTTTTATCGATGTCCTGGAAGGATCTATTTTGAAAACAAATCTTATATTTTTTACAGGTGCGTAAACGTAAACGTAACTTCACGACTGTAATCCCCGTAGGGGTAGGCAGAGGAATGCAGAACATTCCATTTTTATAGGTGCGGATTAGTTAATCAACGTATTTATGGAATATTAAATTCAGAAATGATGTTTAGATTGTTTGGTAGACTTATTTGGTAGACAGTAGATTAGTAGACAGTTAAGAGATTCATGAGGTGAATGCAAATGGTAGGGTGAGAAGGCGTGTATGTAGACGTACATATGTAGGTATCTCGGGATCAAAGTATGTAAATATTTGTATCAAATCGGAGACATCTTAAAATTAAGCCAAGTCAAACATTCCTTCCATTCACAAATTTGTATGACGACTTTAATACATTTGTAGGAGACGAGAGAAGTCTGGATAGACGAATTCGACTGGCCCGTTGGTGCAGCGGTTAGCGAAGCTGACTGTTGCGCCGGGGGTCGTGGGCTCGATTCCCACCCAGAATAAACATTTGTGTGATGAGCACAAGTAATTTTTGTGTCTGGGTGTAAAAGAAATCTATTTAAGTACATATTCATATGTACATATGTACTTTATCAGCCATCTGGTTACCATACCATAAGCTCTCTTGACGCTTAGTTTGAGATCAGATGGCCGTTTGTGGAGATGTCCTAAGATATTTTATTATTTTTATTTTATTATTACCGTGGCGAAATAATTAATTACTCTTTAATTCGTAATATACTATTATTTGTGTCCGCAAACTAGTCCTATATTAGGGTAATGTGGTCTTCAGGATTGTCAACTGGATATATGCACGGGCGAAAATCGAACCGCAAATCATTTGAACTACAGTCTACAGAGTGAATATTTACTCGTGATTAATTAACATATACTGTAAACGGTATCGCGATACATATCTTAATCTCCTCTGCATTATTACAATTTTAATAGCTTTCAACGATCTATTATACTGTAAGCAATACTTAGGAGAATATGAAAAGATAGTATAGAGGTTGAACACTTATTCCGTGGGGTTTAAAAGTGCGCCGCTGAAAGCGGAGCGGCATCGCTAATGTCTAATACAATTGTAGCGAGTGCTGCTCGTGTACGGGGCGTGTGCGCGCAGGGATTGCGCGGATAGACGTCGATATCGATAGTAAATAGAGGTAAATAGTAATAGAGATAAATAGTGCTCAGTTATTCCCAAATAATAGTAATATTATTACTTGTTCTGTATATCTGTAAAATAAATATCGATATAACTTTTTTTAAGGTCATTAATACTTATTACAACCTTGCAGGGCGAACTTTGTTCTATCATGTAAATTATTTTTCATGAATATTTTGGTTATTTGATAACAATGAAGGATCAATTGTAAGTGCATTTAAATGGTATAAAAACGTACGATTGTTGTTAGAATATCATTCTGTTCATACAAAAATGCTACAATCCCGATAAAAAATATAATTTAAAATTCTGCGACAAAGGTTGTGTTTTTTGATGCGAAATCTAATTAGATGCTCATATTATTTTTTGATAGGGCCACCTCTCATCCATTTTTCATAAGTATATAAATTTAGTTTACGAAGTATTCCCAGACCTACCAAATATACAGTTTTTTTTAATATCACTTAAGCCGTATCGCAGGAGGTTGACCACGAGCACTGAGACATGAGGTTTTATATGTTAGATTTAAATGAATAAACAGTATCAAATATATAATCTGTGTCAAGGATTCTTGGATTTGGGCCCATTATATTTCAATATTCTCACAGTCTCCTACATGGAACGTGTCACATAACTGATGAAAAGTGGTAGTAGGCACTACGCCCCTCTGCCTACCGTGTTCGAGAAATATAATATACGAGTAAGTTCACTTTAAAATAATTTTATACGTGTAGTTCATACATACATACTTATGATTCAAATATCCAACAACACATTAATAAAATTAAATGAAATTGTGATTCGATGAACGTTGTTTTCTCAATTATCTTCATGTCACACTTCTGCCATAGCATTATCATTGAACTATGATTATGTACCATTCCGTTCCAACAGAAATATGATGTGAAGAATACCGTTAGTGTATATACATATATAGAAAAGTAACAAAGCTTTATCTTGATAAAGTAAGTAAAATATTACCTTTATTTACGGATTACGATTCTTTGTTATTAATATTTAATATACATATTATAACCAGAGGATCTCAGCGTAAGTAGTAATGAAATTATTATATTTTGTTAAGTATCGCCTGATTCATTTATTAATAAATTCACGAGACAAATTACATAATAATTACCAATACATTACAGGTCTATATTAATTTGTTCGCGCCCACCACGTAAACAATCAGATGTTATCAAGCCAATTTCTGGGAGCATCACAACTGAAATTTATCGATGGAGCAGTCGATAACGTCCATCCCTACGTCCCCTTCAGTGCTTGTCATTAAGGGTGATCCATCAAAACGTCCGCTAGGATTTAGGGTGTTCGACGCCTGCGCCGTAGCCTTGGGGCTCTAAGGGGGTTAAGGGAGGACGGGGGTCGTAACAAACAAAATTAGATATTCGTGTGGTGTCCCCGCAAAGCGGTGAGACTCTAAGCTGATTGATTGCTTTGCAAGGATTTACATTTTTAGCAAAGCGACGACTACCGTCTACGTTGACCGACGTGTCTGGTAAGGGCTTCAAATCGTTCTGGCATGGGGTTCATTGACCTCTTTATAATATACTAGGTCCAGTGGTGTTATGAACGCAATTACCTTAAAGAATATTTAAATAAACGAAAAGAAAAACTATTTTGAATTCGTAATCTGTAATCTCATAAAATTGTAAGATATTTTTTATCCCCTTGAAGTCATTAATAGCTTTGTTCATTTCGCCGCCCCCCCCCTATAACAAGCCGTGTTAAATATTTTCCAACGAAGCAACCACTCCAACTAAAAACAAACACGATCCCAAAGAAAAGAAAAGCTACACTACTCGAAAGAGAAGAGCAATCGAAAGCAAGTCTTGAAACATTACAAAACTTGGCGCAGCTTCATTTGAAAACGAAACAAAGCCCTCCCTGTTCGCAAACAAACTACTTAAGCATTGAAATATTGAACGGGGAACTGGCATTTTCAATTTCCAATAACAATGCCTCGGCATGACTTTAATGCCCGTCTCGACACTACAAAAATGTTATCATTAGTGACTTATTAAATACACAGCAGAAATTGTAACAACTGCACCATACGTACAGTATGCCTAGATACGTGCCCTGAGGTACCCCTGACACTGTGAGCATCAATTTCGCTTTACAGTTGCTTAATGAAGGCTCTGCCGCCTCTTCTAAGTAAGGAAAGACGATGTATTCCTTATATAGAAAGATTGAAATGTGTACTTTAAGTTCTTGCTGCTAGATGCCCTATTTGAATGTGGCCGACGGTATCGAATGCATGTAGGAGAACGGCAAGACGAGATAACGGCATTCCTTTGTTATTAGCGTGAATGTCCTTAAACCGAAATATTTAGAATAGTAATGTATTCCTCTCGTCCCAACATTCAATTACCAACGCGGTGAATATAAATGGTTGAGCAGAAATATGAATGGAGGTCATTGTTCGTGGAACATTGTAACAGATTCGTGCACATTGAATGAAATGGAAAAAGAATAAAAAGCGAACGATGCGGAAGTACATATGGGAATAAAGTGGCTATTGCAATATCGAGCGGCGAACGGAGACACGTGGCGACACCGCCACGCCGGCAAATAAATTCCT
Source organism: Mysoria ambigua (assembly GCA_018245875.1). Taxonomy (NCBI): domain Eukaryota; kingdom Metazoa; phylum Arthropoda; class Insecta; order Lepidoptera; family Hesperiidae; genus Mysoria; species Mysoria ambigua. The sequence continues at coordinate 8,576 of DWEI01000294.1, read as the reverse complement.
ACGTGAATAATAAATGAGAATCGACCACCAGCGAGCAATAAGACACTTGTTCTACCAAAGTTGCGTAACGGGTGGATAGCGATAAAGTGCAACAAAATTTTTATTGTTATACATAATTAATTATTAAGCTGACTAGACTATCGTATGCTTTTTTGGGATGGCCCGACTGGTTTTGGACCTATACGAGGTCCTCATAAGCTCCCGCCGATTGCAGCGAGGTCGCCTCGTACAGGTCCGAATCTTGTCGGGCCATCGCGAAAAAACGTACGTGAGTCTAGCCGGCTTAATAATTAATTATACAACAAAAATAGTTTAAAATCTAATACAGATATTACACCAACAGATGCTAAGAGCTATTGTTACCGAATATTGTCTTAATCGTAGAGTAATTTCAATTATCATTTGTGATGATTCGTGGTTATCGGAATACAACACTCCATAATTTTAATTAAACACGCAACGTGGTATGTCTTACTAACTAGAATATTTAGCTACATAAATTTACTGTATCCACTTAACAAGTTTAAATTATTTTGGTAAATTATGCTCAAAATAATTCAATTACATAGTAAGAAAATTTCACTTATCTCTTGCCGCCGATTCTTTTATCACCAAACATGTGAGCCGCATATAAGAAACTACCATAATGCGCTATAAAAATAAAACGACTTGGGAAAGCAAGCGTACTCGTCGCTAGTATTTATGAGTGGTCTAACCTACTTCGATACCAGCGCCTCAAAATTCCTTACGGCATCAAAGCACAAAGAAGCAAACACGAATGTTACGTGCGAGTGATTCCGTCTTTGACTTCGTAATGGAAATTGAATGTTGTGTACAATCTTTCTCTATACGTCTGTGCATAAATAAAATATCGCAGGCGGTGTTCCGAAAGCGCGCTTTGAAAATATTTGATGCTTTCAGTTTCGTTTCTGGTGAAAAGTATTTGCAATTATTATTCGTAAGAGAAATGTAAGATGCATCACCATAAGAACTGTAAGTCCTTGTATGTATGCATCCATTATACATTGGGCACATAAATGTTATTTTTATTGCAATGATCAACGCGCTGTTCTAAGTAATTTTTATTGTACAAAATGTATTTTGACTCTTTTGAGTTACATTTTAATGTTCACGGTATATTTAAGCTGTTCATAGTACATTTTTGACGTTCAGAGTACATACTATATAATATAGATTTTATGGGTATTCATTTCCTCCGCATCAAATTGCACGAAGCATTAAACAAACAATCAATAAAGAGCGCGCATTTATGAAGTTTCTAAAGTTTATTGTTTTCCTCAATACAGCGAAATAATTGAAAACGAATCATTCGGCTCTTTGATGAAATAAAAAAATATAGGTGGAGAGAAATCGCAAAGGAAAATATTTTCTTTCCTTTCGAATTCTTCGTTATTTCTAGGATCGATCGTGTCCATTCTTGTTCGGGGTTCTGGCGGTGGTCCAATAGGGGCCTTTGCGAGTATTCACGTATTGTGACCACGCTGCTACGCCGCGTGCTACAGAGCTATTGTGCTACGCCGTCGAGTGCTACGAATGTCCCGACACATGCTGACGCATTGGTTTCAGTTGTCACTGATTCGAGTTGTGTAACTGTGAATATCACGTCACTATTGCATATATTTCTGGCTAGTTTTTATATATAGTGTAATATTTCATATCGTAAAAGAACTCTGACAGGCCTAGATTCTAATGAGTATTGGCTACTATATTATAAGTTAAATTACGTTCACTTGATGAACAAAAATGGAACTGTTATATAATAATCAATGCAGCATGGCTCGTGCTAATGGCTGCCTATTAATTCTTAGGTGACACATCTTTTATTTAAAGTCGGAAAGTCAACGCATTTTAAAAAGAACAAAGACACGTCTAATACACTCAAGCCTAAACATTGCTATACCTGGCTCATGATTTATTGCTCTTTATACAGCCGGCTAAAAGATAAGCAAAGTTGCAACACATTTTGCAAAACTAATTTATTTCCGTCCTGCAGCCAACCCCTGTGGGAGACGGGTCGATCCTAGATCCAGACACTTCGCTGCCCGACTGTTTGTGTGGCCGGCGCGGGCTTAACGACGTACTCGTATGCTTCATACAGGCAACATTCCCTTAACACTGTTATTCGTACAGTCCATTACAAGGAACATTAGATTTTACAATGTACATAAAGCACGTCTGGTTTTTAAGAGATATTTGGTACTTGGTGCGTTCTACCTACTCTGAGAGGAAACGGACTTAAAGGTGTAATTATGATTATTAGGCTTTTATATATGATACTATACACTGAGGATAATATAGACATTATACTGTTTGGAATCAGAAACTCGGATAGTGGGTACGTTTGTGACTTATTTGCGCTTCTCGCCCTCGATACAAACGGAAGGTTATTATTTATTTATTTATAAACATTATAATCATCTTTACAGGTTTTACATATAACCAATGCGATAGACTACCCATATTTATAAAAATAAGTAAAACATATTTGACACAACCTATTATTATGATTAACATTATTGTAAACACTGTGACTTATGAAATTTAGTACAACCTAAAGTAGTTAGTTTATAAATTTAATACAAGTTAATTAGATGCGTTTTTAAAACTCAATATCAATGACGATAAAGGACAAGGAAAACATGGGGCGACACGCAGTTACGAGCTCTTCATAACGAGACAGTGTGCCAGTATAGTGGGCTATAGCTTATCCCTGCTCAGTTTTAGAACGACTCATAGTGCTATAATGACAGTAGAACTATAAAGGCATGAGGATATGATATCGAACGGAATATTTAGCCATATTAATCTTTAGTCATAGATGAACATACATAACTATAATATTTCCAGCGTATTCTCAGGGCGTTATAACCCAGCTTTGAATGACGCTGTGCAGCGCGCCCGCGGCAATGTTAAATTTAATCTGGAAATAGGTGTAATTTGAACTATGAGTTAATAACCGTGTAAATTTCATTAAACACTTCGCAATTCGCCACCTCATTATAGCGAACACCGTTGGAAATGTTAAAATAATTTTTCATTGAACGAAATTTTTTATTATGGAAAAAAACCCATTGCTATTTTAAAATGTAATTCTATAATATGAAAAGAGTGAACCCCTTATTCTGCTCCGAGTTAACACCTATTCAAGACTTTTGTGTGGCCGCATTTATTTGTATTTAACGCATTGTGAAAAGTGCGGAAAAAGCTTAAGGAGTGCTATTTATTCAAAATCCAAGGACGCCGAAGCAAATAACCCACCAACGGATTTTTCATACTAACGGAACCGTAAAATACATTTCTCTCTAAAGATCCTAGGCTTCGGTACCCACGGTCACGAGCATTACGCGTTTTCAATTCCGCACCTTACGCGAAACCAATCCTTATGCTATTAATGTTAGGTCTAAATTTGCGTGAGGATTATTTCTAAAGAATTTAATAACCTTTGCGGCGCTTCACACTTCGCATTAACCAGTGTAGCAAAACCGCGCTTTTTATGCAAATGTTCATCTGACACCGCTTTATATCTTTGTAGACTCAACTTTTATATGAGGAACTTGTTTCAACCAAAAGAATATAACTGTTATCCATTTATTTGTTCTTCAACCAAAATAATATAACTATTATCCATTTATTTAGCCTTAATTATAGGAATGGCATAAATTATAGAAATTAATTAATAGTTATGGAAATAAAATAATATGTTTCACATAACGGGCAAACCTAGCAGTCTATAACACACATCTGTCCACCCTTATGGCTAAATATATGCGAGATGCTATACTTACATAATTATTCAAATCGGTATAAGTTCGCTTATAAGAACTGGCACAATGCAAGACAATGAAATAATATATAATATATATGAAAATACGAGGTAACGCGAACAGTTGTTAATATTGCATAAATAATTTATAATTCCATTGGTCGCATAATCTAAGCGGGTTACATATGTTAGAATCCATTGTAAACGTGCATTAAAAAAACTATGACAAGTCATTAACGTTAAACGAATTGAGTTGTAGACGCGAAACGTACTCGTGATATGATAAGCCGTACAGCCGCACCGTGCAAGCGTGAGATTCCCTCCGAGAGACGCGTCACGCGAGACGCTCGTGGCGCGGGCGCGTCGTTCTACTCGTCCCTTCGGATTGCAATATCTTTTATTTTTTCACACGACGTCTTCAATCTAACCCTTGTGTAAATATACGTTATCTGTATAGAGAACGTCTGAACGTTATCGATTTTCACTTACGCAGTCCTGTACGGAGTAGCAGATACGTAGTGCGGTCTACAAACTATATAATAACATACAATAAATTATGATTGCGGTAGTTAATAATGCGTTCGTTATGTGAGCAATAACATTTGGCGCTACATAGGTAGGATACTTAATGGTTTTTGTTATTGGCAAATAAGAAATAGTAATAAGAAATTAGTTCTGGTTATGACCGACGTTTATTGAAACATTGAAATATAATTTACTAGTAAAATACGAAAATAATATTCTAAAGTAAACTTTTCGTTTTAATTTTTTATGTAATCAAGTGATACTTTAATAACATCAGAAGAAAAAAATATATTTCCATTATTGAACATTTTACATACTGAATTTACTTGAAACCTTATGTCTGAAATATTTTACAAAACATTTCAATAGTGGCATAGTTACGAGAACTTGTGAAGCAAGCGGTCGTTATCCTGATATTGCAAGTTGCAATGTTTCTAAAGCCATTGTTAGCCACGGCAGCGCGAATAACTTAACGAAATCGTTAGGTCCGAGACCACGTGCCACAATCGTAGCGCTGTAGCACCATACAGCGGCATGGCCTCTCCGCTACAAGTAGCACTATACTATAGAGTCGTTGGGCGTATCGTTTGTTGAAAAATAAAGAACGGGACAAAGCCGACGAGCCACGCGGTATCTCCGACAAATTAACGATATGCCGTATGGAATTACTGAATCGAGCCACACTACCGTGGCGGCGCGCGCCGAAATGGGTCTTATAATTAAAGCGGCAAGGTGCAATGTGGCAACGCGCCCACTAAATAATGCAGGTAAAAATGCGTGAGTGGTAAATCAGAACGAGGGAATAATTTTCCCGGGCGAGAATGTGGTAAATCAAGGAGGACGTCGACTCCCCTCTCGTCGCTATACAAATGCGTACTGTAATTAAAAGTGTAGTGAATTTAGAATAGAAAACTATTATATTCAACACGCAAAGAGATAAAGGCTGCTCAAGTGTGAACCGCTCAAAGCTTCGTTGCGCGCGCGAATGGTTATTTTCTAACTAAAATAAAAGTAGAACAATAATATAATGATGGTGGTCTTATGAATCGCGATTGAACCCTGGCTTTCGTGACGTTTCAACTAAGTTGTTGAAATTTTTAGTAACTTGTTGTAAGGTAAAAAAAATATTTTAGCTCTTATTGTTCGAGTAAAAACAGTTTTTCCAAATACCTTATATTGTTACCTTCTTATATTGTTATGTTTCAAATACCTCATATATAAATAATCGCTACCTGGTTTTGTGTAGAAATGTAAAAAATAAAAAGAAATGCGCACATACTCATTTTTATTAAATACCATAGCAAATCGAGGAAAAAGGATTCCAATAACTATTAACGTTGTTCGTGTGTTAATGCCATCGCCAGCGAAGCCGAAAGAACGAGTTGCAAGGTGCAAGGTACGATACCTGTAAACTACGAAAGGAGTACATGTTGAGCCAAAGAGACCAGCGCCCTACATTCGTACAGGTGCGAAAACCAAGTCAATGCAGGCGACGCAAGGAAGTACTTGTGCGTTGAAATAAATATGTGACGAAATATCCTTTTTGACTGTTATTAGCACAAAGCAATACCACACCAGCTACGTAGCGTACATTTTTGTGAAGTCAATGCTTAGTCACGCCTTAACCGAGGGAAGGGGGAAAGGCATTAAGAACACCCGTTAAATTGTATCAGTAACCTGAGAGAGGCCAAATGGTTTTGGAATAACAAGAAAAAAGTGCACCCCATAAGTGAAATGGCGTTATATTGAAATGCGATAGTCATTTATTTTATTATCTGAGGTGTTAATAGCTTAAGCATCTCGAAACGCAGTAATATTCAATGATCGCCCTAAACGCCGTAGTTAGCTCGTACGGAGAGACCGCCACCATCGTTGATAGTAACAGGGTATGATACATTAGCTTGGCTTTGAGATTATGTGCGACGCCTCAGAATTCACTCCGTTATCACGAGATCAAAATAGAACAGTTTTATTTACACGCTCGTATAGTTCACTTGACATTTGATGGAAATATGTAACCGTTTTATATAAGGAAATACTCTTATTCCCAGTTGTAACATTCGCGACAGTAACGTGAGTTCAAGTAATGAAAATATTACTTAAAATTTTATTTCCCTAGGTATATACGTAATCTGATTGTACCGCTACTCGGTTTTACTCTGGCTATAAATGGCCAGACCGTGACGAAGCACGTTAGGTACATATATTAATATATTTATGATTTTTTTTTAATTTAAAAATTGTAATTTGTTCGTTTCTTTTATATTTATTCAAAATAATTACATGTTTAAGCATTGAATAACTTTATTTTAATTATTCATTGCCTTTTACGTACCCCGTAAGTAATACATCGCGTACCCCGTTAGTAAATTTATATTATATATGTTATTTTATTCTAATATGTTAATTTATTATATACATGATGATACCTCAGTTTGACTAAGATCAAAATTTTATCGCAGTCAAAGTCAAATCTTTGATCGAGTAAATCATACATATATATGTACTCATATTGTGTATATACTTATCTTATCTGGTACATAGTTGTACACCACGACAGCTCAGTATCGTCTGTCTTACGCTGCCCCTTACAACATGAAGAATTTTTACTTTCTCCCTTTGATATTCGGGTTAATAATTTCCTTCCTCAGAAATGGCGGGTGAATAATACGGGTGAATAATAATTTGCCGTCTCGGCTTTTTGTGGCTTGAAAAAAGAACAGTTCCGCGCGCGGCTGATAAAACATAAACGGATTTGTAATAACGTTGACGAATGCGAACCTTCTCGATATTAGATTTCGAACGCTTATTAGAATTTATTTTCATTATTAGATTTGTAGATTCAAATGTCCTCATTAATATTAATTTAAACCTTCAGTTCGAGAGACATTTTTTAAAATATTTTTTTTATTATTATTTGCATTACACTTTATATCACTTAATGTCTCTCATAATAACCCTATTTGTTATTAAGTTGCTCCTTTTTTTCTAACGTGTGTTTTTCATGAATATTTTCTTTTTAATGTCAATCAAATAGCTAGTTGTTGAATTTTCAAAGAAAATTATGTAACCAATAACATTTTAAGCATTTGGTTTTACGTAACTTCACGCCTGTAATCCCCGAAGAGGTAGGCAGAGGAATACAGAACACTCCCATATTATTATTGTTTTTTTTTATTTAAATTATTTATTTATCACTATAAACATACACATTCTTTATTATATGTACACTTTACTCATTGTACCTTACATATGGCACGTTTAATATACATATAAATTTTGAATTTAATTACCTTTTAATGGGATATGTAATGAATTGACCAGTCTGATATTTAGGTTTAGTACCTACTAGTTAAACTGAATCATTTTATGTACTCTACAACAGAAAACTGGAATTAAGTATTTGCTAGCAAGTATGCTTCATTGCGCCTTAAGCTCTAATCTTCGAAGGACGAGGGATGAGAGAAAATAAGATGTTCCCTGATATCAACGTCTGGCTGCTAATTCTCAAAGAAACTGATGGAGTGAACTCACCGGGCGCGGTAAACCCCCTATCTTACGTTGATGTGTTGCACGCTGTCTCATTAAGAAATATATTTTTGTGAAAGCTTTGAAATGGGTTGTTTGGGGATTGGTTAAAATTCTTAATGATATCAAATATGAGTTATTGTTAATAGGAGATAAATATTTAAAATTTTTGTCAACGTATATTTAGAAGCATTTTGTTTCGAATAATATATTGATCATATTTGATTTTTTTATTCTTAAATAAAAGCAGTCACTGTTATTTAAGAATAAAAAATACATAGTATAGTAATTTTATTCATGTGTATTTGTCATGTCATCTGAATTCACGGAATTGCAGTAAGGAAGCAGCGAAGTGGAAAAAGTAAAGACGGCGGACGGCGAACTCAAAATAACCGAGTCTTAATATTAAACGGATTAGCGTCCGCTTTATATTCAAGACGAAACAGTCTGTGTTTAAATGTGCCCGTGGCCTACTCGCGCCGGCTCTCGCTTAGCAAATAATGGCCAAACTTGTGCACTTGCCGAATTGGCTGCGCTGCAAGATGTACGTGAACTGAATGAATACTATGAGCTGGACATGCTGCCAATTTTGCCTTCAAGCATCACTTTTATAAACTAAATATCACGGACATATTGCTCTGAAGGGGTAGGCAGAGGAGCATAGTACATTCGCACGAATCAAAATTATAGTATAAAGGATGTATAATGGAACAGGGAGGGAGTTTTATGAAAGCAACCA
>DWEI01000293.1:0-23911 GCA_018245875.1 Mysoria ambigua | reverse complement strand
GAAAAATGCAGAACACTCCGACGTTTCACCAGTTACGTTTACGTTCCACTATGTAATAGATGGTGAGCCTATTGCCATGCATCCGGCACATATCCGAACTCCGAATCACTATTAGACTATATAAATTAGAGAATTTTGTAGAGTTCGACCCGGGAATCAAACCCAGGACCTCCTGATCGGTAATCGCACTTGCAACCCACACAACCAACGAGGCAGTCAACTAAATAAAATTAACATATCCCAACAGGAGTCCTGTTGGTATATGTTACTAGTCCTGTCGGTATCCCGGAGTCTTGTAGTCATTGAATATTGACCAGTGTTAATAGAAGTTTTTACCCTAAAGTTTTTTCGTACGCAGGTTCTTATATATACGACCGGCAGCGTCCCCTGAGGCTACAACCCGCTCGTTTGTCCTATGCTTATTTACAATAATATTGGCGTTTCCCCAGCCGCCTAATGAAGTTTCTCAATGCAAGATCAACTAAAATAAATAATATAAATATCATTTACCCACAAGTGTGGATAAAATTTACATTATATATTTTAATTCGTTCTAAAAAGTATATAACATATAATTTCTGTAATAGTTATATTATTAATACTGATCGTGACAAAGTCTGCATTATCTTAATCAGATTGCTGATAAGCTACAATAATAATATTTGTAAATATGTTTACATTTATTTATATAGTTTATAAGTACAAGCAGACAGAAGGTGCAACGAAATACCCGTGTTAACAAAATAAATATTCTAGGTTGGAATACAACCCACAACTTACAGAATTTACATATTTAGGAATTTGCGTTATGTAGCAGACCAGCACGTTATTATATGGCCTATCACGCGTTAGGCCATTCGCTAATAGAGTACTGTATCACCTCATGGGGTGGATCAGATAATTCCCACCTAATAGAAGTTGAGAGAGCACAACGGGCAATACTCAAAGCGGGAGTATTCCGCCATCTCATTACCGACTTGTATAAACACTGGGATGATTTAACGGCGAGGCAAACCTTTATCTTTCGCACCATTCTCAATTTTTTTGTGCCCAGATAAATGGAGAAACGGCGACCCTCCGGAGATACGCGAGAGATAACTGTCAAGTAACTGTTGCAAACTATCTTAAAACCCTTAATTACCTAGAAACAGAGAAGTTACTGAACAACCTAAAATAACATGATTAACTTACTATTACCACATTCTTAATAATTTCACAGATGCCTGCTAACTTACCACCTTTGCTACCTATATGCATACACACACGAACGGCACATACACTTACACAACCATAAACGAACATACACACTTACACACAAACACACGAATACACCCATACACACACATATACAAACACACGCTACGCTCTACGCACGCATGAACCCTTAAGGTCTGTATTCTGGATTTCTTATTTAACAAAGCTACTTTATGTCTTAGATATAAGAACCTATATCGCCATGTGTCTGATACAATTGTACATCTCTCTGCGGGAGGGCACTGGTGACTTGTAACACAGGTTTTCTTAACCCATAACAAGCACCAGGTTCTCACAAAGTAAGGACTAAAATTGTACCTAGCATAATTTAATATTGTACCATTTCATCTTTGTAATATAAATAAATAAATAAAAAAATAACAATTAGATTTCTTTTTAATTAATTTTTGAAATATTAAATTACAAACGGTCTATACAGTCTTAGCGAAAGAACACTGCCACGATTGTAGCAGGTGGAAATTCTTAATATATACCTATATATATGCCTATGTAAGGAGAAAAATGCGGGGACAATATGTATGTTGCATATGTGTAAATAAGCCGCAACTTCTTTGTATGTCGCATGTACTGAACGTGAGTGTTTATTTTAAAAACGGTAACCATACTGTTCTTATTGAACCGAGTCACCTATTTATTGCCCGCTTGTACTATGCTGAACATCTAGAAATCTCAGACATTTGCCTCTTGGATGAACGCAATGATAAGGTGGTTTGCCTTTTTTATCTACATGACGCTATGTATAGACCGTTTACATGTATGTTCATTCACAATCTACCGTATCTCCGCTGCAGACGTGTTGTGAAATTGATATAAGTTTAACGCGTGAAATATGTCGCCCAAGGAAGAGATACATTCATTTAAGGTTAGTCCCATTTGTGCGATTATATTATGTTGATAAAATGTGATGAAATTCGTCATTGTAAAATATTTTTTTTTTTTTGATATCGAAATTAATAACATACTGCCTCATTGGTCGTTTTGGTTGCAAGTGCGATTGCCTATTGAAAGAACCTAATTTCATACGCCGAGTCTGGTACTATTGGATTTTTCTAACTTAGTTTTACTAGTAGTGACTGGAAGTGTTTATATTTTTTCCGATGACGATAGGTTTACCTCCTGTTCCATAGTCGGACGTAAACGTAACTAGTGAAACGTGAGAATGTACCGCACTCAACTGTCTACCTCTTCGAGGATTACATCAGTGATGTTACATTTAAAAAAAACAAAAAATCTTCGAAAGAATTTTCCTAACGGTTCGAATAATTGTTTTTAATAGCTAGCAAACAGAAAACTATTTACGAATAAATTATTTAAAGTATAATTCGGTTCGTTGGTTACTGATTATAATTGAAATAATTAAAAAAAATGTTGAATAGTTCACTCTCAATATAAGCATCAACCTGGTAATTGGCCATTAGATATGAACAAAACTCACTGCAAAAAATACTTTACCGAGACATTTTCTAATAAATACGCGTGACATCAATTAACTACATGCTCATATCAGTAAATAATATACGAAATGAGAATCACGCCGTTTATCATATTAATAATAAAAACCACACTACAAGGCTTACGTCCTGTCAGCTCTTGGACACTAAGTTCAACAAGACACATATACCTACTTATATTGTTTTTCGTATACAATACGAAATACCAAAATAAAAAAGAATAAATTTCTATATAACTACCAAAATTTAACACGAATTCCAGGTTGAATTTTGTATAATAACCGATTTCTTTTAATATATCTCCTCCTAGATTCTTATTCAAAATACGATAAAAGGTTAAATCAATTATCAAGTAAAACCGGAAGTATTGATTGTATAACCAATAGTGATAAAATTAATAAGTCCGCATTGCCGAGACGTAGAATTCCCTATTATTATCTATCTCGTTCAAAAGCTACAGTGTGACCTGGACCTCATAAAAAGCCGGAGAAAAATACTGATTCGCTTAATAATCTCAACACATACGTAAACTCGATTTGTGACTCGAGAGAAATACTAATAAATACGGTATACGGTACATAATTTACCAATATTATCATCGTCATCTTGATCATCAGCCGATTGAAGTATATTTGGACATAGGCCTCCCCTAAGGGATGACGTCCGTATTCCCCAGGCTCCACATGCGGGTGAGGGATCGCAGGGCGTCACTTCTCGCACCACCTACGCTGCTGCTTATACGGGGTCAAGGCATGTGCTGTGCCTAACGATATTATATCCCTTAGTAATTAATATGATCATAGTCAATCCTTTTACCGTTCCACTGTTGAACACAAGGGACTCTACCCGGAATGTGAAGGGTTAAGTTCATAATATGCCACGCTGACCAAGTGCTTATTCGTAATGTTGACAAACCATGATGTAATATAATGTAGGTTTAATATTTTTTACATTTGGTTATATCAAGATACTCGTCAATAGCCAGTTTAAGATTGTATATCTTTTTGCATAAATTGTCTCTTTAACCTGTTTTATTCTGTTATAAAAAAGTGCTATTTTGAGTAAGCTACGTATACAATTAATGGGTTTTTAATAAAATCGTCTAAGAGCTATGCAAATTTTAAAATTGATTTTAAATTCGCATATTCAATATACCATTAATAAGTATACATAAGCTTGGCGCAGAGGTTCATAACTGCTGGAGTAATAAGACGCTCTTACATGTAAATATTTTGTAACCCGATAAACAAAACAATATAAATATATAGGATCGTATCTATGTAGGTAATCTTACATCCAAACACAAAACATACACTAGTGTTCATAACATAAAATAATACCAGTTCCCCTGGTAGGAATTCGAGTTCACGACCTGCGACTCAGCGGTTACATCCGGTTCCAACTGGATCAATCAAGCGATAGATAGATACAAAGAAAGTTAGACAGTGTCTTAACCATTAGTAGCTTCTAAGTGAGTGATACCAGACATGTCCTCAGTTACGACTAATATTAGTGTTCGAAGCTGCTTACTTCAATGGTCACGCAAATTGAGATAGGCCTGAATATCCAATTACTTGTTCATGAACAGTATTAAAGACATAAAAGCTATCCAAAAGTTGCGAGGTCTCTTACTTCAAATAGTAGCAGACTAATTCTATTATGATAATATTTATAACAAGCGCAAATTAAAAGCTAGCCAATATAATGTTCGTATAAATATTTAGCGTCTCCCTCTAGTGATTTCGCGTCAAAATATCTACAACGATTTGAATTTTCTGTGTGTAGATAAATTGTGCTGCATGACATGCTGCATGCATACGATAATCAAAAGCAGTTCATATCAATCCCTCAGTAAGCAAAGGATGAAAATGAAAAAAAAAAATTTTAATATTCCCTTAAAAAGGTTATGCGCTCACGAGGTCAGGGACACATTGGCTACTATTATATACATAATTACATTACTATGAATATCTTTTAAAGATGTATTGCATTTTCCAGCACAGAGAAGCGAGAGAGACGCTTAACAAAAACGATGATTTCGACGCACTGGAGGCCGTGCTGCTACACATGGGGGAGATGGGCCGCTACCAGAAGTTCCTGTTGTGGTTCATGCTGCCTTTTGGCTTCTTCTTCGCGTACGTGTACTTCGGCCAGATGTTCATAGCCGCCACGCCACAAAACCACTGGTGTCATGTGCCAGAACTCAAAGACCTGCCGCCAGAACTACGGTGAGATCCGAATGAAGCATAATGAAATTCTATTTCACTCATTTCATTGACATGATTCCATCTCGTAATTATTCTTTCGATCTGGTATTACAACAGGAAAGGACAAAATTATGTTTATATATAACCACGGTATAGGGGGCTGATATTAACACACACTTTATGTCACACACACGTTATGTCACACACATGTCACGTGTGCTTATTATCGGACTGTGGCCATACTGAAACGTGGCTAGCTTTAATTAATTTTGTGATTTAAAAGAGTGCTGGGAGTTTTTTTCTTCGGCTTTTTTCTCAAGGTCTACTATAGCCTGAGGGGTGCACAAAGCCGAAGTACAATGACTAAAACATGACCTTCATTGAGTACGTACCTTATAATGAATAAAATAATTTGAATTTGCTATACACTACTATACACTGGGCACAAATTCAAACTCCAAGGAACTATTGGAATTTAAAATACAAAACCCAAATGTAATTTTTAAAGTCAATTTCTGTTGAATCTAGAAATCGAACCTAGGAACTTTCCATCTATAGTCGCGATTGCAAGCACTCGACGAACGGGGCAGCAAATCGAAAATGTACCTAAATATATAATTATAATAAATTTAGAGCTGCGTGCCAGGATAATCGTTTGTATATTCCATTATCAATTGCTCAATATCTCGTCTTTAGCTCTAATATCTCAAGGTAATTACTTATTTGCAGACAACATAAATGAATGTAATCACCAACATTTAAATCTAGATAGCACGTTAACCAAATTTTAATCTCTTTGTGATCATGTTAATAACATTCGCATTTTACTACAAATAAAATAATGTTCATCGTCTTGTCTTGGAACCGGAAAAATGAATATCTATGATTGTACAATATCTATGTAATATTTGTCTTATCAGAAATGGTAGATTAGATGATAAGGAAAAATAAAAAAAAATAACTGTCGATTTGTTTTACTTTCGACGGTACATGTGTATCATCACGTAACATCACGCCTTTAACCCTCGATGTGGCAGGCAAAGGATTGTAGTACACTTCTACTTTACACCTGTTACGTTTAGGTCCCGTCACGGAATATATGGTGGAGTTATAGCCGCAGACCAGAAAAATATGTAGACTCCGAACCACCATCTTGGTGTGTTTAGACGAGTAGTTTACACAGTAGTTGTCAATTTTGTCGTCCGAATTTTAACCATCGTCTCGAAGTGTCCTATTCAGACAAAATATTGACGGTCCGAAGTATGTATACAAATATTTGAACAAGTCGCGTACTTTGTCCAAATGGATCTCCAACATAAAAGCAGCGACAGAAAGTCAAAGCCGGTTGACGGAACACATTGAAATACGTAAATGAAATATTATAGTATATCAGTCGCATATGGCTCTTGGTTTCCATTTTTAAATCCATATTTTCCTGGATGTAAGACGGTGAGACAAATGTATCCGAGTTTGGGCCGAGTTTTCTACGTATTTTAGCGGATTCAGATCGGATACAGTGCAAAACCAGTTACATCGATACGAACAATTTATTGAAACAAACACAGTGTAAATAAGGATAAATAGCGGTATCAAACGGGGCTTAGTAACATAAAAAGCATTCGACATATTTCTCTGTCGATTCAGATAAAAAAATAAATGTTTCACTCTGTATACCTATTTGTTGGTAATAGACCCGTTTACACGGTTTTCCTCATTATTATTTAAAAAGTAGAATGACTATAATAATTTATCTCTGTTTACACTACCCATCGATACAATAAAACATAAAAATCGTAAACCATTTTGGCAATATAAAGGATTGAAAATAAAAAACAATGAACCGGCATGTAAGATGAAATTACAATTGATTTTTAAGTTGAGTATGATATAAATTTCGAACCTTTTATTAGATGAAATAACCTCGGTGTAGGCAATGTAAGCACATTCTTGGCAATACACATTTATACGTTCAAAAATTCCGTATGAAAGAAATATAATACGAAACCATCAGTTGTATAAATCTATTTATTAAGCAATCCAAACTAACCTTTCCGGTAATTTAAATCACGTCCTGCGTCGGTTTACCTCCGCTGATAGGTATTAGGCGTACTAACCAAGAACATCCGCCAAAACATATTGGGGGATAATTTTAAAGACTGACAGTTATGGGTCAAATTAATCAAAATATTAAGTATAATGCAATAATTGATAAGTGAAACTTAGCTAGAAATTGTTAATAATAATTATTTAATTAATTTCACATAGCTATCGTAATTATTGTATTATTTCGAAATGATTTATTCTATATAGCTGTAACATAATTATATTTAAGTTTTCTTAATGGAAATAAGGCTATTACTTCATTTTATCAAACAGTCTCAGACTGCCTTGGTCGTGTTGGTTCCAAGCGCGACTGCCGATCAGGAGGTCCGGGGTTCATATCCCGATTTGGGAACTTTTCTCATTTCAATAATTATTGCCTTATTGTAAGCTATAAAATGATCTGCCAACAATAGGGTATAGATGTTTGATATCTTCCTAATCTATTTCTAAAAATATATTTAAACCTCAGATAAAGATATCTATCTAAAATTAATGATAAATGGATAATATCGCTTCTGTCATTCAAGTTTTACTTTAATATTCAACTCCTAATACATATTATAAATAAAATCCACATATCTTCAAGACCCCTGAACTAATGTCTATGTTAACTCTTTCACTTTGCATGAAACATGAGCAGAAGTTTTACACATTGCATAAAAATCTGATCCATAGTGCGTGAATATTTAAAATCTTAATTCTAGACGAAACCTGACCGCACCGAGAGTTGGAGAAGAATGGGATAGATGTTCAATGTTCGTGGCAAACTGGAGTCTTGTCTTAGAAACGATGAGGCCACCAGATCCCTCCACGGCAACAGTACCTTGTGACAGGGGCTGGGACTTCGATCTGTCTGACATCCCCTACCCGACTGTCATCAGCGAGGTGAGGTGACGTGGTGTAATGTGATGCTAAAGTACTATAGTAATAAGTTCCTGGTAACATTCGTTTTTTTATACTTCCAATAACCACGAAATATACAGTTCTGATTTAATTCGCAGCGAGGATGGGTCTGCCAGTACTCTGGATACGGACCACTTGCGCAAACAATTTTCTTTGCTGGGGCTTTTTTTGGAGGTATATTCATTGGTTGGCTAGCCGACACCTATGGACGAGTACCTGCTATAGTCGGTAAGTAAGAGACTATTGAAAACATCAAATTTGTTTCACCATCTTACATACAGTAATATGGAGATGGAAACCTTTATTGCGCTGTATGTAAGGAAAAACAAGGATAAAAGTAATAATGGCATTAATGCAAATCAAGGAAATAAATCTAATTACAAAGTTGAAGAACATTTGTATATTGATGTACTTTCAGTTACGTTAGGATATGTAACTGATGGTAGCGATGATAATTCTGCCCGGACGTTTCCGGCCACGGCGACGTGCCTTTTGCTCAACGGTTGTTGCGTCGCGCGACACAGGCCTCCCCTAATGAACGCTTTTCTTCCCCGTCCTATTGGGCAGCAACGTTCACTTATGTCCTAGAAAAGTTTACTTTGATTACAAACTTGTGCTACCCAGCTATTAGTAGCTTGACAACACAAGTTTGTAACTAGTAAATTCTAGACTTATCATGATATAATTGTTTAGGCAATTGTATCATAAATCTAGAATTTCAAAATATTCATCTTATGGACAGAACTCAAAAGAAATTGCGACAGGTGTTATCGTGTTTCGTACTTATTTAGATTTTTCTTATCCAGTCGCAAATTTAATGGCGTTTATCGGCGGGATAGCCACTGTTTACACGACGGGCTTCTGGGACTTCACGCTTGCTCGCTTCATAGTGGGTACATCGTACGACAGTGTTTTTATGATGCTCTATATTTTAGGTAATTATTCCGATTTTTCTACCTATGTCTTTCTTTGTTTCGTAATGTGTGTGTGTGTGTGATAATATGCCTTTCAATTTAACGTTACACAGATGTATATTATATTGCATTTTTAAATAACAGTGCTGATCTTCCTCAGCTGCGCAATCAATAAAAACAGCCTTGCGCTGATTCACTTGTCGCGAGAATTCGAATTATGATATCAACTGTTGTTAAACAAGTTTCATTTTAACATTGTATTGTTATTGTTATTTATTAATATGACATGCAATTCATTTCGTAGCTGACACAAATTATTGACCACTCAAGATATTCTTAGTATAAGATTCAACGAAGAATAATATATTTTTCTTACAGTACTAGAATATGTCGGACCACGTTACAGGACATTAGTAGCCAACATGCCCATTGGGTTATTCTTTGGTGGTGCTTGTGTTTCTCTGCCATGGCTGGCGCTGTGGGTTTCTGACTGGCAAAAATTCCTATGGGTTACAACACTGCCCATTTTAATTTGCGTCTTAGTTCCATTTGTAGTACCTGAAAGTGCTAGGTAAGATAAAAACCATATTAATTTTTTACCATAAAAATTGAATATTAAATGTAAATTCGTTTGCTTACATTCAAATGCATGGATTTGCTTGTGATGCCTGGAGACATAGAATTACAATAATTTAAAACAATACTTTTGACTTTCTTATTAAATTAACAAATATAAGTGACGCCTCGTTAGGTGAAAGGTTGCAAGGGCAACAGCTGATCGCGAGGTCCTTGATTCAAATCCCGGTCTAGTACTATGTGCAATTTTTCAAACTAGGTTTCTTAGTAGAAATTTTTAGTCTCGCTAGAAGTTGGAACTCGGGGGCTTGGAGTCTAAATTTATGCCCTGTGTATGGTGATAAGCTCAGTCCGCATTCCATAGTAGGACGTAACCAAGTGTACAAAACTTCTCTGCCTACTTCATAGTAATTACAGTAGTGATGTAACGTTTACAAAATATTTTATTCGAAATTCCTACTCAGGTGGTACTCTTCAAAAGGGCGTGTAAATCAGGCAGTAAAAATATTGAATAGGTTCGAGAGAATCAACGGTACTACAATTCCACCGGACGTCTTGGATCACTTTGTTGTAAGTAATTCACCTGTGATTGTATTAACTGATTACACCATTAGATGTGAGTATAATTATTATTATAGTTATCGTCATCATTATCAAACTTTGGAAGTCCACTATTGAACATACACGTTCCATAATCGGCACCACTTCTCCCGGTCCAGAGCCTTTTGAATCTAACAGTAGCCCGTTGTCTTCTTGAGGTCGTCAGCTGACCTGGTAGGAGGGCGACTTAAGCTCCTTTGCCACTAGACAACTTTTCATCCCAATCAGTTATCGCTCGTTCGAGCGATGTGGCCTGCCCCTTTTCAATTTGCTATTTTTGAGAGCTTTGTCAGTGATGTTACTTCTACGGATTTCATCGTTTGGGATTCTGTTGCATAGAGTGAACCTTTGATTATACAGTGAAATAATGTCGGTTAAAAATCTTGTGTCTGTAAGTTAAGATTAACAGCACGCACTGCCCTTTCATTTTAATAAAGTCTTATACACACAGATCAATCCGACCTTTATATTGGTAACACTTTACGTACCATGTGAGACTTGAGTTATTACGCTAAACAATGGTACCTCTAGCTGAAGTTTGCATACCTTATACACAATGGATGTTACAAGTTAACATAAGTTATACTTCATGTGTTATTCTCATTAAATAATCGAAATGTACTCCTTTTTTACGGAAAAAAGATATTTTTTAAAGATTTGTATGAATTTATATCTTCTTAGAACCTTAACAGGAATGACGAATTAATTACACCTAATGTTAAATTTTATGCTTTGGTTTCCGGTTTACAAGTATATAAACATCGCATTTGATAAAAATATTTATTCTGACCCATGAAAAGCCATCTTTTTATAAAAAAATCTCTACATTGAATTTCACTATATTTTTTATTTATCAGTACAATCCATCGTTTTTTTCCTGCATTAATACTTTCTCTGCTCGATTTGTAACAATCGCTTAAGTACAATATAATTTAGGGTTGATCTTTTTTTGCCCTCAAAGGTGTCATCGAGTCAAACGCGCCAAACTGACGAATCCGTCATGGCGTTGGTCAAGAGTGCACCCATCCGTACGATGTTGATCTACATGATCATAGTATTCATGACCTGCGCACTTATGTTCGACGCGCTCGTTCGTATGTCCGAAGGCCTAGGCCTGGACTTCTTCGTCACTTTCACCTTGACGTCGTTCACTGAGATACCTTCTATTACCATCGTGGCATTCTTTCTCGACAGGTGAGTTCTAAACTTTAGCCATTTTATTTCTAAGCCCAATAATTATTTGGTTGGTTTAAGAACTTTCCTTGGTTCATAATATTTTTTGGTTACTGTGTTAAGTTTAGTAGCAAGCGCGGTTGTCGATCAGGAGGCCCCGGATTCGATTCCCTGGTCGAACCCTACAAAATTATCTAATTTAGATTTTCTAGTAGTGGTTCGGAATCCGGATATGTGCCCGATGCATGGCAATAGGCTCGCCACCTATTTTATAGTGGGACATGAATGTAACTAGTGAAATGTAGGAGTGTACTGCATTCCTCTACCTACCTCTTGGGGGATTACGGGCATGATGTTACGACCAATATATTACACAGTTATATTACTGGAATTTTAACTTGTAAAGGATAAATGCTAGCTTGAGAGATCATTCAAGTTCAAATAATAAATTTCTTGATTACTCCATTGAACCCACAGGTGGGGACGCAGAAAAATGTCTAGTGTGCCGATGTCATTAGCTGCAATATTATCATTAGTCGCAGCATTTGTACCGAAAGGTATTATGAATTTGTATGTACTTAAAAAAAAGTATTCATATTATTTCCACTCTTGTTCGAAACATGATCAGAAAATTTCATTATTGTCATTGCTTGCGATCTCACTCGAGTGCAATGATAATATTTTCAATATTATCTTAAGTTTCTCTAACATTAATGTTTTCACTTCATCCTCTAATCCAATAAGAGAATCAAGATGATTATTTTGACGACCAACTTGTATCAGATCAATTTGTATTTCCAGGTATCCCCCAAACAGCCCTGGCGGTGACAGCGCGGTTCTTCATGAACATGTGTTATAACGTCGCGATACAGTGGTCCACGGAGATCCTGCCCACCGGCGTGAGGGGCACCGGCACATCCGTGATCCACGTCAGCGGCTACGTCGCTTGCATGTTGTCGCCTTTCGTAGTTTATTCCGTGAGTTGATGGATTCATGCTTATAGGACACCCTTAGTGTTTTGAGTGAGTTCAGCATAATTACTGCCATACAATGATTTCAAAGAAAAGTAACTTTTATCAAAAGGGTGGGCGAAGGATTGTAATATTCTCATGTCTCACTTATTATGTAACAACAGCTTATATGAGAATATGTAAGCCTATCGCTTTAACCAAAATGTACGCACAGGAACACAATATTAATAGCCGCAATCTGTTTTGATCAGCTATATAGTAGAATGGTTTCTTCGATAATTGAATTAAAAATTCATTATTGGAGAGTCAGCAATAAATAATATCAATCTACTGTGACATGTGACACTGTTGTCTCCGCGTAGGAACGGTTTTGGCGGCCGCTCCCGCTGCTGGCGCTCGGCGTGCTGGCGGCGCTGGCCGGCGGCGTGTGCCTGCTGCTGCCCGAGACCAACGGCCGCGCCATGCCGCAGACCATCGAGGACGGCGAGCGTCTCTTCAGGGAGCACTCCCTGTGCGGGTCAGTTGCTGGCGAGTCTTGCTTACAATCTTCCGTTAAAAGAGTTCTGGTTACAATCAGGGATGAATTGTAAGGGCATTAAAAATCTATTTTCTTGCAGATACCATTGTCATTACAATTCAGTCAATACAAACTTCATATAATTAATACCTAGACATTAAAAAATATTTAATTTAAACTTAAATACAAATGGTATTTAACGTATAAAAAAATAAAAAAAAATGTTATAAAATAATTTAATAAAATCACACGATTTACGATCAGGTAGTAATAATACAATATCTATTTTGTCTGATTGAATCTCGATTGGATATGTCAGAAGTAGCAAAAAAAATACAATTCCTGTCACCACATAATTTTAACATTATTGAAGGGAACAACTTTTTGATTGACCGTCTATTGGATCTAACTACTATTGGATAAGTGACAAATTTGGTGACCCTGACCGCTGACTGCTGAGTCATTGGTCGTCAGTTTGATTCTCATTCTCAACTTGATATATCTTTTTGTGACGAGCAATTTCAAATTACCTATAAAACATATATGTTGAAGTACTTGCATCTGCAGTTTATAAGTAGTTTTGTTCCCATAAAATGAACTCAGTCGGGTTTGGTAACGGATGGCTGCGTAGGGGTCTATGGTTCACATTTCATGATCATCATTCATAAATGATTTACTCGTTAAAGTGATTCGTTCGTTTTCAGAAAGCCTGACAATTTAGGCGACGCTGAGCTACAGTACCAGAAGCGAAAGTCGTTAGAGAATTAATTAGGTTCGATACATTAAATTCTGATGTAAATAATGCGATGCCAATGTTTGGTAAAACATCTGAGGCAGAGACTAACGAGTATTATGTATGTTGTGTTTTTGAAATGGCCCCTGAATTTGATCAAGAAAAGCAGCAGGAGGATAAAGACATATCGACCAATAGTGTTGATAATTTAATAAACATTATGTATAATTCTTTTACTAGCCATAAATATTTAGAACGACACCATTTAACCAATAATACGAACGCTGTTTAACAGCAGAATCATGTACACAGCAAATGTTCTACCATACATGTTGTAGACGTAGCTGAAGATGCAAATCTAAAGGATGATGCTACTACATTTATTTAATTTATTGCATAGAATTAATGAATGATATAATAAAAGAAACCGACACAACATTTCTAAGCAATGCAAGTGCTTAGAGAATAACTACTGATGTTGACAATAATGTCATAACATTTACCAATTTACTATGACAGCAGTACTGACGAAGACATTCCCGTGGATCTGCTCTTGGCTACGTACATTAGCTACTAAATTACATTTATAGCTCCGATACCGAACGCGGCGACAGCCACCTCACGTGCGAGACTGACGCGTGCTCTGTGTTGACATGGCGAAACTGACGCGTGCTCAGTGTTGACATGGTGACATTGACGCGTGCTCAGTGTTGACATGGCGACACTGACGCGTGCTCAGTGTTGACATGGCGACACTGACGCGTGCTCAGTGTTGACATCGCGACACTGATGCGCTGTGTCGCACTCAGTATCGTACGGCGTTCGTATAGGGAATAGTTGTTGCCTGCTACGTGTACAATAATGTTAATATGCCATTATTTGCTACGACTACTGAAGTTGATAAGGTGCATCGTTTATTAGCTGTTTTGTAAGATATAGAATGTTTATTAAGTAAAGTAAAGTTTATAATTCGTATTATAATTCGTAAAATTTATAATTCCTGGCAAACTCCCTTAACCCGATGCCAGGGTGCAGGCCGTGCCAGGTGTGGTGCAAGGCGGGTAGGCCGGCGCTGGCTAACGCGATGCGAGACACCGTACTCGCGGGCTCCCAGCAGCATGCCCAGAGTGGGGACCAGGGACAAAAGCCCATAGGAACCAATATATGGACTGTGGAATTAGATAGGCAAATGTTGGTGTTGATTTTAATATACAGGGGGTGCATAGAAATATATGAGCTGTTACTTAAAACATGCGAACCTATATCTGTGATAGCTTAGTGATTTCATATTAAGTATCCACTGCGCAGGTGTGAAGTTCGATATATAGGTACTCGTATCTGGGACTCTACGAATTTATGTGCATTTTTTAAGTCTGCTAATTATATTATAATACTACACGTATTTAAGTTAATCGTAAATATTATTTATGGCGTCTTCAAATCCATACTTGCTCACTGTTGCAGGCAAAGGCCACAGCGTTTTTTATTCTGACAAGAGATATCTATAGTATGTGTGATAATGGAATGATTAAATGGTTGATATTGAATATTATTTAGTAGCTTACATAATTGACTGATTCGGTTGCGAGTGGTTTCAAATGCGACTGCTGTTTGGTAGGTTCTGGGTTTGGTACCCTAGTCGGGAAGATTTGAATTTTTATCTTAGAATCTCTAGTAATAAATAACATATGAATTGGCGCGCAGTACATAGCAAGGTGGTAGAACCCTATGTGGTTGAACTCCGGTGGCACCACCTATTTCTGCCTTATATCAGCAGCGTCAAGCGCATCAGGTGGACTGCACGCCCGACCTCTACTTCCATATTATAAAAAAGGTGACCCCTTATTCAACAATAAGAAGTAAACGCATCTAGTGAAGCTTGAGAATACAATACATTCCTTTACCTACTTCTTCAGAAATCACTGGCGCGACTTTACGTTTTTTCTATGTACGTTATATGTATGTTAAGCTCATATGAAAATATATTACAAGTACTCAAAAATTCACTCGTCTAAATGACACTGATGTAATCCTTGTGGTGCTAACTGCGGTATTAAAACAATATTTTTATGTAAGTCTAACTCTTTGGCGATTACAAGCGTGATGTAAGGTTATTTCTACTTATTAGATAATTAAAGAATTAATTACTAATATTAAAAATAAAATGATATCGACTGAATTCTATACGTATACATGTATATAGGTAGAAATATGTAAAACAAATAGTACATAAGTTAGCTTCAAATATACAATGTGGTATTGATAAAATTTGTATTTAATTTTATGTTCTTCAATATATCACCTTATTCTTCGAATGGAATAAATACATAAATATACTACGATTATCCTTTTGAATGATACACACTATAGTCACATTGAAAACAGAATTCTTTTTTTATCTTTTCTGTACCATTAAAAATATAATTGTCATTAGGAATATGTTTAAATACAAATGGCAGGAGCTCCTGTAGTAGCCGGGGCATTCCTGTCACTGGCCACTAAATATTATTATTGTAATTTAGAAATAACATATAGTTTAAATAAAGTACACGAGATCTTTTGGTAGAACTGTATTTTCTCTGAAACATACATTGAATATCATCTGCTCTGCTCTTCGTCTGGTGCGCTCGGAGACGAGGTCTTGTTTCTAAAAAATCATATTTATTTTTTTCAAATTAAACAGTCCAATCAGTGGAATAACCTGATTCATAACTATAATTGCGAGGTTCTCTATAAACCCGTAAACATGTACCTACATAAAATATCCCAAAACGAATTTCCTTAGCCATTTTCATTTATTAATTACTATCGCTCAGACAAAGAGAAAGTGAGCAAATTATTTTCGTCGATTAATACTACTTGCCAATATAAAAGGCATGGTTTGTTTATTGTAATCAATTTCTCTCCCACATGAAATCGTGTAAGGACTAGATGTTTTCATGTTTATATGTAAAAGCTCATCCTGTAGACATCTCACCCGCCGAAGAGTCGCGTGGAGTGCGCGAGCGCCGCCCACCCGTCCAGGGTCTGCGGCATGCTCCTGCCCGCGGTCTCGGGCAGCAACAGCGCCACGCCGCCGCCGACGACGGCCACCGCCGCCACCAGCACCAGCGACAGGCCCTCCCAAGCTCTATCCTGGGAACAGCAGAATATAACATACTTCTCTGTACACAGGATTATGGATTACTGAATCACGCGAAACCTGTGCTATAGGACTAATGCGGAATATCAAATCGAGCCCACGAAGCGTGCTTGGGTAACCAATACTATTATTGCTTTTAATCGTAAACTTAACGAGTGTTGCATATTACAGTTGTTTGTTACACAGGTTTAATCATAGCATTTTTTTACACACATATAATTTGTATTTTTGTATGTGCACAGCGTAGCAGATGGCATCACAAACATTTTGAATAAATACAGACTTTACCTCCACAACTTCGGGAAATTAGAATTTCAACTTAAAACACGATTGGCTAAGGTTTCATATTCAGTAGAGGTTGATAAATGAACTGACAAATTCACCAGGGACCGATCACCGTTGCACATTGATTGTTTAAACGTATAAACTAAACAGCTTGTGTTGCAGGGGCAAAGCGCATCGACCGACGCCCGAGTGTCAAATTGTGCGGACGCAACTCACAGAGTAGACGATGAAGGGCGAGAGCATGATCGCGGCGAACCCGCTGATGTGCACGAAGGAGGCGCCGGACGCGCGCACGGCCGTGGGCAGCAGCTCGGGCGTCCACTGGATCACGGCCGCGTACGACATGTTGACGAGGAAGCGGGCGGCCACCGCCAGCGACACCGCCGCCGCGCCTGCGCGTGAGCACGGCCGAGGGTAGTACAGTGCGCGCGTCCAAACGTGATTACATAATAAAACACTGCTGGAACATTGTAATATTGATTACAAATATTAAGATGGAAATGTAGCATCGGCAACAGTAGCTTATATATCTAATGAAAATGTAGCCCTGTGGAAATTCTCAGCTTGCACCTGTTGCTATAGGAAATAGAAATGACAATTAAATGCATGAAAGTAAATTGGTTGTTTGCCATCTCTAGATGTACGCAAAGCGTTATCTCTTAACATACATACATATGTACATTATAAAGTTATTGCCCCTAGGGGTATGCAGAAGCCAAGTTTCCATTGGCTACAGTCTTGACAGTTTTCTTTCGCTCTTTTAATTTCACCAAAATCTTCGAAAACTCCCTTCTACTTAAAGATACCTTTAATCAGATTTTCTTTTCAGGCAGATAGATAGATCTACCGCTTCCAACCCTACTAAAGGCAGTTACCTTTCCCTACTTATTTTAATTTATGGACACTAAATATAATTACCCCGTAGGACAAAAGCAGCCGCGAATGACAAAACACCAGCCAGTATCATCGGCAAGCACACCAGCCACCGTCGGCCAAATCTGGAAACATCAAATCAAGCATGAGATTGAAGATCACAAGATGTATTTACATTGATCACAGCAGTGGTAAATTTATCCATGCGACTTAATGAGAAAATAAGATTTAAAGTTCGTCTTTAAATCCAATTTATTTTCTCATTGGCGCCATCGCCATTAGAAATATTATATATTCATATGGATCTTGTTACATAATTAGTTTTGATTAACGTTCTTTTGTCGAATTAGTACCTAGATGTTTTATTTAATAAACATTTACACGTGTAAGCATAGTTAAATCAATAGTCTTTGGATAAGAAATTGGAGATCGTACCACTGCAATTGATTCTATCACGAAATAAAGCAATATTTTCCTCTATCATGCAAGGAACACTATTGGGCAGTTTATAAAATCCCATTAACTATTTCCTTGCAAGTTACCATTGAACAAAATTATTCAATAGATAATTTTACCGATTTAACTAATTTTGTCGTTTACCTGTCGAGCAGCAGAACCAGGATGGCTATCGACGGCACCTCAGTGGCCGAGGTCACGGTGAACGTCAAGAAGAAGTCCAGGCCCAAGTTCTCGGACAGCCGCACCAGCCCGTCGAACGACAACGCGACCGCCATGAACGAAACCATCAGGAAAATTATGATCACCCGCAGCGAGGGCGTCTTGAACAGCACGAGGAAACTCTCTTCCTTCTCCTCCGTGGTTTTCGCGACAAACTGAAATTTATATACGAAAATTAGTCTATGGAAACTTTCTGTAACAAAACTTGAGTACTTATAGATTTCAAAAAAAGAATTCAATTTAATTTCACATTAAAAATGCTTTTAATTACAATTGATATTAAAATGTCTTTTTTCGGGGTAAAAAAGAATTAAAAATCTTTCTTAATAAGTTCACACAATGTATGTGCTAAAAACTTACAATAAACTCGGTCAACGCCTCCTGTGGTATCTTCCTGCCATTGATCCTCTCGAATCTTTTAAGAATCGTTACAGCTTCATCCACGTAGCCTTTAGAGACCAACCACCTGAAATATTAAAAAACATCAGACATGTAAGTCAACATCTAGTCATCGTCTATTTAATTTCAAAAACGAAACAACTGACTACAAATTTATCCCATCGACGATAGTTGTTTATCGTACCATTAATTTAAAACATATCTTTATATCTTGGCTTTTTTTCTTCGAATCAGAATCATACGCTCACCTGGCGCTTTCGGGGACTACGAATGGTGTGACGACGACGACGAGCATGGGCAGCGAGGTAGCGAGCGCGAAGTACCGCCAGTCGGATATCCACAGCGCGAGCCAGGGCAGCAGCACGCACCCGCCGCCGAAGAACGCCGCGATGGATATGTTGGCGACCCAGGTCCGGTGACGAATCCCCACGTACTCCAACACTGGAAATACACAACTATTTGGACGTAACATTCTTTGTGAACCCCAATCCTCGCACACTACTTATTTGTTACAACCACAGAGCAACTATATACACAGCCTACGGTTCTTTCATTGTATAGTGAATTTGCAACAGAAAATTAGTAGTAGATAATATCATATGTAAGTAAGTACATTTTTTCATATTTTTTTTTCTTATTTCGAGTCGGTGTACGATGGCATTTACAAAATGTCAATTGTACATTTTTCCTCCATATAGACTGGAACGCAATTTCAACTAATAAGACCCGGAAGAAGCATAAAGAGCATCGTTTTTTTATTAATTTCATTCGAATTTCAACAATGAGATTGGTTAGCTAAAACGAAAAATATACAATGCAATGTTGGCTAATAAACTATTTCAATCTGGTCCAATTTGA
This sequence comes from Mysoria ambigua, assembly GCA_018245875.1. Classification (NCBI taxonomy): domain Eukaryota; kingdom Metazoa; phylum Arthropoda; class Insecta; order Lepidoptera; family Hesperiidae; genus Mysoria; species Mysoria ambigua. Next base: position 4,253 of record DWEI01000293.1, on the reverse strand, counting down.
ACCGTGGTAGCTACCAATGAGGGATTAAAATTTAAGAGATTTCTGTTATGTCTCACCTAAAATATACAACATGAGGAAGCAACTATCGCAGGCCATGCCTACAATGAAGCGACACGCCGAGAAATCCCAGAAACCGCTGGTGAACATGGTTGCGACGCCGCCCAAGCAGCCGAGAAGATTGGCCACTGAAAATGAACGTAAAACACATAATAATAGTGTACAGCTAAATCGTAACATCGATTATAATAGAATACTATAATAACCAGCCTTTTACTTACAAATTTGGGTGGAAATGTTATTATTGAAGTAGAATACGAGATGTGGAAATGGTATTAAAAATAAAAGCAGTAAGTCACAGTGTCCACTGAGTGTTCTACTCACATACGAGGACTGGTACTCTTCCGAACCTGTCGGCAAGAGTTCCACATATGATACCGCCAACAATCGACCCGAGGAAGTTGATAGCTTGCGACCAAGGCACGAGGCTTGCCCTGTCGCACACCCATTCACGCTGCAATTAGTAAAGGAAAAACCATTAGTAAATAATTAGCGGTTCAACCATAAGTAACATCGCCACTATTGATACTCTTTAATTTGTTCTTAACATTATTTTACTAAATCGTTTATTTTTTGCATGTTTATTTTTGTTTTAACCGGTGAATCGTGGGAATGTTCTGCATTCCTCTGCCTACCCCTTAGGGGATTACAGGCGTGGAGTTACGTTCGTTTTGCATCATCCTGTTTTCTTTAACGACTTACACACGAAAAACGAATTCGTCAGTTTTCTAACTTACGATGACCAAGCTCGGAATGATCTTCCGAGATTTAAGGGCATTAAAAGAAATGACCGTAAATAAAAAAATAATAATGAAGCAAAAATTTCTGTACGCTTGCCTCATTAACGATTGTCGAATACGGAATGTCTTCAAATAAAAACTCCCAGCCGTGTTGGCAAGGAATTACTGGAGTGCTGGGATCCGGTGGCAACATGGTCTCCAAAACTTGTGTCCAGTTCGCATCGTACATAGCGCAGTGGTCGTAATTGCCATCACCAGTTCCAGGGATGGAAAGAGAGCGTCTGAAAACGAAACAATGCTTGTTGTAACTCGCTCCCCGAAACTCTTAATTCTGCATCGAAGCAATACGAGTTTTGTTGCTATTCAGAGGATGCGTCGATGAGGACTCCCCCAGCGGTGACTATGTATGTCTAATCGCTCTACGAGAACATACTGCCCGGCGCATCCTGGACATTGCGACTAATAGTTTCACCGTGATAGCACACTTCATTTGTCTCACTTGACGAAGAAGAAGTTTCAGGGAACTTAAAAAATACAAGTTAATTGCTTTAACATATATCCAGTTTTCAGCGTCAACTATTGTTCATAAAAAACCTTCATGAACCTTGATAGGCGCTCATAAAAAACCTTCCAAACAGAAAATAAATATTGATAACGACTTAATCGTTCAATTAATTACCCAATTAAATACCTTAAGTAGCTTTCTATCTAGTTTTGTTTTTTCTCAATTATTATCGATAACTATTATTGAATGGAAGCAAGGAAATCTTGTATATGAAGTACCTCAATTCCATGTTAAGCCCGTCCAGCTCGGGCACGCGACACCAGTGTTCTTGTGGAGTGGCGGTCAGGAACATTTGCCCAAGGTACACAAACGCCCACGACAAGCCAAAGGGTAACATTCCAACGAAAAGCAAACGCTGGTAGAGACCCATTTCGCCAACATGGCCGATGACCGAGTCTAACGCTACGCTTATGTCCTTCGCGACCTCTCGGTTCGGTTTCTCCTGAAAATCAGAACATAGTACACAATAGTAAAAAAAGGAATTTACGAATCCCAATCGATGTGGTACTATGCTACTTACAGTTAAGAAGGACGCGAATATAAACTATTGTTATTATTTCTAAACGAGCTTATATTTTAACAATGTCATAAATGTAATGATTGGAAAAAAAACCTAATTAATTTAGTATGAAATACCTAATCAACTCTCTTTATGGAGAATCCGTGAGCTACTCTTCTTTTTGCAGATTGAGAAGAGTTAACATCATTGTGTATATTTTAATATTGTGTGAATAAAATAATTGTGTGAATTTTCCTCCTCATTCTGAACCACATTATACTATACTATGATATTCCAACAGCTGCCCAACAAATATGTATATTATAAATAAAAAATAAACATTCATGACACAAAATTTCCTAAACGGGCATTGAACTCGCCCCCCGCGGTTCAATAATCAAGGTCACCGAATCACCAACAGACCAGTCAATAATACATGTTTCTTAACCTATAGTACGTATATTATTAAATAATTAAGTACCAGAATCCTGAATGCCTTCCATTTGTACCGTCCAATTTCATTTCACATCACTTTTAAACTCATTTAATGAACCTTAACGTTAAATGTTAAATATATTTTTTAAGCAAACGCACATACCTGATCGGTGTTATTCATAATAATTGTTTTATTAAGCAATATTTTATTCTGACAAATATCTACGTCTGTATTTTCGACTACTCTTATAACCTATGACGGTGACTGTGTTATCGAAAAACTTAATCATTTTTATTGATAAATGTACGTTTAGTACATTACAATACTAAGATTAATGATTAAAATTTAGGTATAAATCATCTATGCTTTAGAAACGTGTTGATGCGATTGCAAATGGCAGATAAAGTAATCCGCGCGGCTCTGCAACGGCCCCTTCAGAAAAAAAAATATAAATTTTACTCTTTTGAAGACTTGTTTATTCGTCGATTCAGGAATCTATCTTGAAAGTTTGCTAAACTAACTTATGTACAATTATAAGGTTTTAGATTTGCCTATACTTTTCCTTAAAACATTTTCATTAAATGTGGCGAGTTATAATAAATTGCCAAAAATGCTATGCTTGCCAAAAATTTGTAAACAAATGTAAGAAAATTCAAAATCAAAGTGGAGAAAAGATAAAGAAATACATTAGAAGATAAGATTTCAACTAAATGAATCAATAACCTCGTTCACGCCGTGGGTATTATTATCTGATACATATTCAACATTCATCATGATAAAATTGTCTTGCATTTAATTTTAAAAAAAATTCAGGAATTAAGACTTTTCCTCATATTTATCGAACATACGGTTCTCCCGAGGGGTTCTGCCCGTAGTTGGGCATCGAAGGACACAGCTTCTCGCACGGCCTATGCTGCTGCCCATACAGACCGTACCTCACCGCGGTCTGCGAGCCTTATGTCCGACAGTGGAATATAACAGACTTATGATTGTGATGTATTTATAGCATTTTATTGCGGAAATGTTAATATTACACTTGCATCGATGAAACGTAACATAATTACTATTATTAATAATAAAAATATTATTTATTTACAATACAAAAATTATTAAATAAAAATATTTTTAATACAAATAAAATGGAAATAAAAAATATATTCACGTTGGTGTTCTGCGTACGATTCCCGTGTCGGATAAAGTGTGACTAGGTTTTTTTAACTTGACATTCACAGAGAAAGTTCATAGTCTGGATTTGTACCCGGAGTTATGGCACAAGATGTACGACGATGTTGACACTTGACTGCTATTCAAAACCATGTAATAAATTATAAATATTTTAACAACCCCTGTGCCGTTTTTATAGACGCCGTTTATAACGCCGTTTTTATAAAACACTTCTTATAAAATAATTTATCAATAAAACTTTTTCTATTTAGCCCTGTCACGTTCTAATAAAGCGTTTTGTGGTTCTCGTTGATAAGGTTAGAAATCTTTTTCTTCGCCGAGCAGATTCATCGTGTTGAAAGGATTAATCGCCATGTCCAAGGTGCGTCGGCAGTATATATTCGTCCACTTCGTAATTAATTAGATACAGTCATCACTCTGCGAGGCTTTTCATGCATCTTAGATAAAAAATACTAAATTACTGCCTCGTTGGTCGTGTTGGTTGTAAGTGCGACTGCCGATAGGGAGGTCCCGAGTTCGATTCCCGGGTCGAACGCTACAAAATTTTCTAATTAAAAAAATTTCCGCTAGAAAATCTTTTTAGAATCTAATTAGAATTCTGATAGTAATTCGGAGTCTGGATATGTGCCCGATGCATGGCAACAGCCTTACCACCTGTTACATAGTGGGACATACACGTAACCGGTGAAACGTAGGAATGTTCTGCATTCCTCTGCCTATTTGTATTAACTATTACAGGCGTGAAGTAACGTTACATAAATAGGCCTTTTG
>DWEI01000292.1:0-23918 GCA_018245875.1 Mysoria ambigua | reverse complement strand
TTAAATGTTTCGTGATAATTTATACACATCATTAGTGAACTTAAATTTTTATTCACTAATAACTTATATAACTCGATTTAACCGTTATTATTCATTTTTTTACAGTATATAATAGGTATTTTAGTAAGCCATATTTCACTAATATCAAATGTACTGGTTCTCTTTTTACAGAATGTGCAGTGTACACACTAGATTCTGTTAATATATTTAGGAAATATATTGGATTCTTGGACCTGCCACTTAGCTTTTTATTATCATCTAAGAGGTAAGTGAATACAATAATTCAGGCAGTTCAGATTGTTAGGTAATAACAAGTACAAAGATATATGTTGGTGATTTTTATTGAAATACATATATTGTTATTGTTGTTAAAAATATATTGTTTTTTTTTTAGGTATTTCCTTCGGTGGACAGAGAGTCGACGCTTAGCGCGCGCCATGAAACGTCACAAATCGCAAATGGTCTGGTTCCGGTATTTGTACTTGATGTTTTCTAGATATATTGTCATAAATACCCTGCGTAGAATAAATCTGGCCGATATTGAGTTGGAACTCGAAGTGGATGATTAAATTAAAGTAACATAGGCTTTCAGCGAATGGGTACAATTTACGACGTAGCCACTATAGTTAACTTCTATTGTGCTTCCTAGTTACTAACATTTTGGAAATCATCGTATACTTTGTTCGGACGTTATTTATGCAATTGAAAAGTGGAGATATCATTGTCATGTGTCGTATTATATTTTTTCGAAGGAATATCTGCTGGTATTTTATAATTAAATATATCGGTGTTCGTTGAGTTTTTGAGTGAACGTTTCGGGGTTAACGTCAATTTTTTATAATGTTAGTGGAGAGATTTGATTATTGTACTACTACACAGTATACAGCTTTTTAAAAATGCATTCCTTTACCTTCGTTTAAGAGTTGTACCCTGTGGATTCCTGCCATTTACTCTTATATACAGTAGTAAATTTCTGTAGCCCTGTAATTATTTTATCACTTCACGTTTTAAGGAAGATGTATCGTTATTTTAAATAATAGTACATATTTCAATAATAGTATATATTTCAGTCACGAGGATATGCCTATGGCACTGAAGAATCTGTCTTGTTTTTTGAATTGTAATCTTTCTGGCAGCTACGTGTTATATACACATTTCGTAAGTTTTTAGTTATATTATACTGTGGATCAAGTCTTGAAATTTTATTTAGTACTGTATAATAATTACTTATTTTACGGTACCAAATGTAATTAGTATTTATGAGGAATGTTTTATAAATTTCACTTTTGCACTGCCAGTTTGATAGTGTAGAGCCATGTCGGAAGTTTTGAAATATTCCTGTACAGGTTAGCAGACATGTTCTAAAAATATTGTGATTTTCTACTGATGATCTTTGGTTTCTTATATTGTTAACTACTTCGCAGCACTACGCTATCAAAATATTATATAAAACTGCTTAAAGCCATATTTCCCGCCCTCTTTCAATGACCGTAATATCACACAAATGAACGAAGTGTCCTTATTCCTATAACTTGTTTTACTCAATTGGTTCATCAGAAAAGTACAGCTGATGCGTCGGTTGCGGCAATTTAGTGTCTTGTCGCGACCCTGGTTACGCCGTCGACTAGCGACTACTGGTAGTCTTGTTATTCGATGCCATAAGTAATTACATCGACTAAGATGTACAAATGAAATACATGTCTAATGTCATAAATGTCACATTCTATACACTTCTTGCGAGTCCTTGACATGGCCCCAATACTCCAGGGCCGCTGTCGTCCATGACACTATTTAAATTGAAATAATGGATTTATGCTAAGTACTTTGACATTTTATAACAATTTTATTGGACTTCATCAATGACGTTTGATACTATGTATCTTAACTGCTAAAATTTTCGTTTTGTTATTTCGGTTTTGTATAACGTCGGGAAAAAACAAGAATACACTTAATTCCATTATACAATTATTGTGTGGGTGCTATTGTTTATTAATGCAATTTTTTGTTAAATTTTTCGATTTGCCTTTGTAGATTCCTAAGCTTCGATCCGTTTACTAGGATATATAATTAGGTTAGGTTCGTATGTTCTAGTTAGAAAATACGTTCGAATCCAATTATTTGATTATTTTTCATTAATTGATACTTGTACATTGAAAATCTATGGAGGTTGTATATATAACATTAACTATTGAATGATTGAATGATAATTGACTATGAATTACTGAGTTAAAGACAAAGGAAAATCTTTAAAATTAGAGAAAATGTGTATAAACAATATTCCTGTACATTTCATATTTGAACATTTTTTAACACTGAGTAATCGTGTACCTCTCCAAAGTCTAACTTTGATAGATTTTATATGTGTACATATGTCTCATGACTTTATACAAAAAATATACATAGATAATAAGCACTGCTGGAGTTGGTTTTCTGCTGAATTTCCGCAAGAAGGTCGTCGTGTTGTTAGGTTAGAATATTATGCAATTAAGAATGTCAAGTATATGTATGTATGTTAATGTTTTATTTATAATTTCATTATAATATGAGAAGGCAGTTTTCAGTTATTTTGTCTAAATAAAGCATTTGGCAGACAACAATAAATTTAACAAGGTAAATAAACGAAATTAAACGATCCGCTCATAAATGATTTATCAGTCAAATATAACTTTTTTGTAGTAAAGTTAGTAAAAAAGTTCTTTTCAATATTTATTATGAAGAATTTGGAACTACTGTTACAATTTTCTAATTGATGTTATACCTTATATTAACTCAGCCATAAGGAGGTTTATGCGTAGGAACTTTGAAGTTCATGAAATTGGACCAAACCATATGCCGAATAGACAGCGAAAAAATTCATGAGCATTTATGTATTTCGGAGCGACCGTTGAGCATTATGCCATTTCAATATTATGTAATCCTTTTCATAACATGTGATTGGGAACTAATCAATCATCTGTGAATCCACTAAACCGAAAAGAACATTCTGGTTTTCAAAAAATATTTCGCTTTTTAAATGCCTTTGCATTTTTTTTTAACTGTAATAAATTCGTCAATATGTGAAATTGTTTATTGCAATGGAATATAGTGATTTTGGCTAAATTTTTAATGTTGTGATTCATTTGTATGGTCTGTATATTTGACGAGTCCATATCTTGGCGCTAGTTTGTGAATTACAACAGTACAAAAATGTTTTACAGTATTATAATTACGGCATGTGTGTGTGTGGCGTATGCGGTTCTAACTACAATACAAACAAGTGAAGTCAGGTTAAAGTATTTTATTTCCGTTGGCCTTCATAATATCCATAATACATTTTACAACAAATGTTATAACGTTACTTACATTTCAGTGCGAGAACTCGACAAAACTTTTTTTTTATCATTTAGCTAAACATTTAAAATTGACAACTTGCCCTTCTATAAGTTACACTGAAACTAGTACCGCGTGCTACTCACATAATATATTGAATATATTTAGAAACTCTGAAATATAAATAATTAATTATCAAATCGTACAATTTTTGTAATCTGTTGCAACATAAAGACTGTCATTTTATTATAAGTTTGATGAATGCTCTCTGTGTGCACGCCACACCTACGCTACTGTACCTACGGCGGGGCCATCCGTCGGCGGCCGGGCGTCGCGGCGCCGATGCGCGGGACGCGAGTGCTCGGACGCACTCCCGCGATGCGTCACGTCGTCGGTGGCCCCTCATTAATATTTAAATACATCGATTAAATAGTATTTATCATCACGCCAGCCGCCGGAATGAACTCGACAAGTTCGGCCGAACTGCGAGGAGGCTTACGTATACAATATTAACTACATACTATTCTTTAATAAACGGCAAATTTACGTAGATGATCCGTTCAATTTTAAATACGCACTATACACAGAGATCTATTATTTTAAAGATACGAATTTTCTAAAAAAAATTTCGAAAAATAAAAAGAGCTTTGTTTACGGTGTACTTAATTTTATTTGGTAACTGCAACAAATAAGCCATAACATTCTGAAGCGAAAGAAGCCTTAAAACTGGCATCTGATGACGAGAGTCACACACATTTACAGAAGTCTCTCTCATGATGCCCGACCAACTAAATTTCAACTAAGTTTAGTAGTGATTGTGGCCATACACGTAACTTAATTAAGCACTGTAAGTCCACAAAAACTACAAAAATAAAAAAAAAAACAATAACAAGAAACCAAAAAGCTCTATGCGATGCTAAAAGCGGGATGCCATTAATTTACAACTGCTACCAATAAACGACTACTGTCAAATATATATATCACGCTGTATTTGATGTAAAACTTATTACAACTTAGGGTATAAAAGTATTTAAAAATAAAGTGCAATTGATAAACAAAAGATTCTTATTCAGAACTCTCGAAATTTGATGCCGTACTTTGAAAAAAATATTTTAATTTATTTTTTATTCCAAAATATAATACATTCACATGCAACTATTTAAGTCACTTATATAAATAGTCATTTAAAACGTAAGCTCCGAGAGTTCTGAGCGAAATTAAAATAAACATACACGGCCACTAAGTTCATTGGCGGGTCTCTGCGTACCGGCTACACATAGGTAAAAAAAAATACAAAGTTGAAGCGAAAAAAATACACAGCACTGTCTCTCGGAACGAAAATGCAAATTCAAGATCTCACAACACCTTATCCGTCTCGATTGACCTTCACGTGGATAAGGTCTCCCACTGCACGTACAGTGTGTTCAAATACAAAAAAAGGACAGTCTAAAAATTCTACTTTTAGCGTACGAAATCCGACGAAGCATCCATTGTACTGTGCTCATGTAAAACATACTACGGGCCTGAACTTACATGCATTCTTGCAAAGTATACAGAGAGCTAACAAACACGTAGAAGGATATCAATCAATCGACAAACCGATCTAGGTTCACAGACGTCTCTATCGGTACATAGAATCTGGAATGTCACACAAATTATTAAAAAATACTGATTTGTTAAAACAACAAACTTAAATAAAAATATACAAGCAATCGTTACACCGAGATGTTGCAAACTGGAGTCCCCCCCCACCCCCCACCCCACCGCAGCGCGTCAGCCGGCCGCGTCCACCTTGCAACATCCCATCAATAAATTAATAAACCGAGCTACCTAATATACACCTCGGGTTGCCGTCGTTAGCGTATTGCACCAATAATTTTCCACACACCAACATTCGTGCACGGACCGTGTGAACTGATAATTACGCGAAATTACTTGAAACATGTCCATATAGAATATCTATAATAATAATAATTATATTACACAACAGCCAAACAGCGCCCGCCCCAGACGGGCACGATTACTTAAAGTAAGTTGTATTGTTTGTTTAACGGCGAATGTTCCAGAACATCGGAGCAAAATCGTCTACCTATGTTATACGTCCAAAATTACCTTGAATTAATATTTTATTATTAAGGTAACGACAACACTACATGTAACCGCCGGCTACGTCGCTTAATATTTATTCATTTAAATAGTATTAATGTACCAAATATTAGTGAAATAATTTCTCTAATGGTAGTGTGCCCTCGCTCGATCGAGATCGCTCGCGTTGAGGTGTTACGTCTAGGCCAATACGATTCGCGTACTGCTCACCACTCGAGAGGATACAAAGTGTAACGATCGGCGTGTCCGCGGACCGTCGACGACATGAGAGTAATTTAATAGGAACGAAACGATACACCCGCGTCCACGGTTCGATGCATCGAAAATGATAAACAGAAAAAAAACATCGTACAGACAAAACAAGAGAAATGGACGGTAAACAATGATATTCCTCTCATCCCCAAGGTATTAACATTTCAGCTTAGCATTCAACACTGTTATTGTTTATCATTAATGAGCCGATGGCTGCCAGCAGCCAAGTACGGTGCAATCTCGATATCGAAACTCGGGCATTGTGCGAGCGCGGTGCGACGGTCGAGTGGCAAACGGAGGAACGCGTTTTCACAGGTCTCGTGAGTGCGATCAAAGTCGTTCATCAAACTATTTATCATCGATTTCACATTATCGTAATAGGGTTTTTATTATGCATAGTACGGTAACCAAACAGGACACCAATTTTCAGTGCATCACGCTGTGACACCAATCTGCACTCACGAATTACTGAACGACATCTGATATACATTTTTTGTACAATGTTATCACGTTCCCCGAGTGGCGCGGAGATACGATTATACAATATTAACGCGACAGATCTAAACGTTATCATTTGTTACAAAACAATGTAGACGTTTAATATTTTACTTATGTTCGGACGAATGAATTTCTTCCTCCTAGTATTTGAATAAGGAATCACTCGTCGGACCGCTAACACTGCTTGTCCGCGCGCCACGCCCCCGCCGCCCCGCCCCGCTCGCCCCGCGCCGCGCGCCGCTCTCACTCGTTGTCGGCGCGCATGCCGCGCACCTCACCCTCGCGCCGCAGCCGCTCCAGCTCCTCCTTGGTGCGGTCCTCGATGGCGCGGATGTCCGCCATCGTCATGCCGTACCAGTCGTCCATCGAGCAGAACACTTGTCTAAAATAGTATGAAATATTAATTTATACACGAATACATATCTGCAAGTAACAAACAGGATTAACAATGAGTAATAATTGTTTTCTCACCTGTGAAATATGGTGAACAACCGTCGCTCCGATTTCTGTATCACGTTTTCAACTTTACTCTGAAAGAAAAATTGGATACATTAAAGCAAGTGAATTCGCATTAGGCCAGTATAGCGCTTTATCATTTTAAACCTTCTCATTTTGCGACTAGACCCGCGTCTAGCAGTGAAAAGATAAAAAATTCTGTGATCATATTTTTCTTCTAAGAACAGCACTATCGTCTGAGAACAAAATTCCTCCGAACCCTCCCTCCCAGTAAGAAGTCGATAGGAAAACGGTTGACAATCAGTATTTAATCCATTTAGACTATACACAAGGAGCTTATTCGGTTTTGGACAGACTTCCATACAGTGGGATGTGTGTGCGTGGGAGTGAAGGCTAAATGACAGCGCATATAATTCACCTGTAGTCCAAACCACTTGAACTCGGCCGTGACTAGCTTGTAGCAGGTCATCACGGGCCTCACGTCGTTCTTCCAGTTGGGGCCCACGAGCGGGCCGCGGCCGGTCTTCGTGGACCTGTACTTGGTGGGGTCGGTCTCCGGCTTGTAGTCCGCCGCCGGCAGCGGGTCGTTGGCGATGTCGATGTGAACGATCTCGCGGGTCTTTAGCTTCTCCGGCGGTAGCTCGTGCACCTGTACATGTAGGTGGGTGGTTTTTATTATATTTATGCTGGCAAACAGACAGACAAATGGACCACCCGTTGGTAGACGGTAGAGAAGACGTTAAAATTCAACTTGTAACACTTTTTTAATTTTTGAACAGTCGATTTATTAATTAAGTCATTTCAACCAAATATTTGTATGCAGGGAGGGATTACATAGCATACCTATTACGTACAAAAAATAGTCGAATATCAGTTTAGTCGGAAATTAACAATCGTCGACTGTGACAAAAAAGTAACGAAAATATGATATTTTTCGAAGAGTAATAAGTAATTGATAGTTGCGTCTCGCCAACGTAAGTCATAAAATCAGGTTACATTGTGGATATTATAACGGTAGGAAAATTCTTTACAAAGACGGCGCGGGACGCGGCCGCTGCGAGAGAAATGTAGGTCGAACAATAATGAGACTGACTTCTCGACCGTTTTTGCTCACAATAATACCAACTCCTGAATAGGAACAAAGGATATTTGAAGATTTCCAACAATTGGGTAGCTTGATTACTAGTAAGTAATCTCTAAACATCGATTTGAATGAAGAATTCAAATGTAGTCCACATTGCTCTATTAAAGATTTCTATCACAACCTACGAAAATTCAGAAGCGATGTTGCTATTTCGACTATCGAATGGAACCTTCTGAAATGGTATAGTGAATATTGCAAAACCTTGTCCGTTTATTTACAGGCGCGGTGTGAATTACGAAACCGATTAATGTAATAAATTTGCGACACAAATTTAAAAGTATAAAAATGAAATGCAATATATTGAACACTTAAATATCCTTGAAGAATCCGTTTACAAATGATAATTAACAAATGTTGCAAAACAATTCTGCAACAGGCTAACATTAGCCGTGTGTATGTCCAAAGCAGGAAGCGTGCTCAGTGTCAGTTCTCTGGCTGGACTGCTAGCGACTGAACTGTTTTAGCGACTATGCTGCTTTCTAAATTTCAAATGTTTCAGTTTCAACGTAAGAGTGCACGTTAACGGGGCGATGTCAACGGCTTTTGTAAATAGTGAATGTAATATTCTCCTTATAATTTGTTTTTTTGATGCGATCGATCTTTCTCGAATGCTACTGTCACGAATGCGGGTCACAATAGCAAACTCCTACTCGTTCTATGCAGATGCATGTCACGCCGCGTAATTGAAGTTAATTGTTCTCAGCCGTCAATAATAATAGGGCAGTGTAATGTAACATTTTTTACTATATCCTTCTTGGCATTAAATTATACACATGACTCATTATGAAAATTCTAGAATAACTCTGAGGTTATTTTTGCTGTACTAGGCACGTTTCTTTGCTTTGCCCATCCCGTGCCTCGTTGGGAAGGATACGGTGGCGTATGAATACAGTGCAGTATTATGAAACGGCTGACTTCATTTTCAACTGACAATGGTTACACAACTAATATTAGGGAGGCTATTATTCACTTGCGTTTGGATACGGTCCCAGGTTTTACCTCGTTAACGGACGTCATATTCCAAATATATTCCATATTGTTACATATTCCAACAGATGGCCCTGTTACAACTTAACACTTGAATAGATACATTTCTCCTCTACACCACGACCTATTTCTCCCCATTACCCTTCAACCTTTCTCTACAACACGACCCGTTACATCACATCACGGCCTGATCTATTTTCGTGTACTATACGGCACCCCGATTGGCGTATGTATTGGCATCGACCGCCGATCCACACCAAGGGCACCGAGATGCAAGGCCGCTGCACCCCAGTGCCACTTGACCTCCATCGAGGGGCCAATTGGTCTCGCCGATGTATCTGCCTACAGTCTGCGACCAATTTAGATTACCAATATCTAAACAGTTTAAATTTGGAAAGACTAAACCATTCGGACACATGAAATAATAAACATGTATGAAAATTATTCATTCACTAGAGTAACATAACAGCACATGTCGAGGACCATGGAACTAACAGTTCAATCTCAACGGAAAGCCACGGTACAATAAAGGAGCGATAAAAAGTCTGAAAATAAGGTAACATGTAGTTTTAATCTGTGCTCAAAGACACAACTGGTGAAACGTGGGAGAATCACACTCACATATGTACCTACCCCTTTGGGAAAATCAAGACGTGATAATGTACATATATTTTTAGTGCGCTATAACAATATAAAATCCTATATTATAATGTGCAGTCCTAATCACTTTCATTGTTCAAGAAATTGAACAAATACTAGTATACTAAAACGCGCATTCGCAATGGGGGGATAATGGCCAAAAACCCCTCAGGACGAACCTATGTTGGGCGATGGACTGAAACTGGACAGTGATAATGACATACTAATTCGATAAAGAGACAATTGGAGAAGGCGCGCCGCATAATCGCTACGTCGGAGTATCACAAAAATGATATCAGTTGCTAGCCATATCGTAAACTTTACTTATCTTTGCAACACATAGATATCACCAAGTTGTTTTATGATTATGCTTGCACTTAATAAAACTACCGCAATACTTCTTATAACATAGCTTCCGTGTTAGACACGTCCGACTTAAATAATATTCCATAATTCCATTACGTTTCAGGCATCGAACACGTAAGTAAATGGTAAATAAGTTTTTATGGCACCTTTATGAAGATACACGTTAAAAATATGACCTGATTCACAATGTTTTTGTTTTTTTTTTTTCAAAAAAAAATCTAAAAAAAATACATTAGATGTTGAATGTTGCAAATTATTATTGAAGTACCTACAAATTTTAAAATTTTTACAGGAAATTTGCAAAAGCAAAGTAATTAAGATTTCATATGGCAATATTTGCTTTAATATACACACTACTAGGTATTACTACTACTACTATAGTTATATAGTGTTTTAAATTTAATTAGTATCCCATCAAAACTAGTGTAGTGTCTTTCTTTACAAGAAATAAAACCGTAGACGCGTAAATAGATTGAGTGGTACACTTACATTATGCTGATCGCCGACGTCGGGTAAATGCAGTGATTCTATGCAAATGACGAAGTTGTCCTTCATGTAGCCAGGGTTCTGGAAACAACGGATAAAAATATAAATAAATTGAGGGAAAGGATTCCATTGTGTATGTGTGGGGTCGAAACATTTCGATTTTGATGATGTACACGAAAGAGACTGCTAATGATGATGCGAATGGTGATACGTTTAAGCCGATCGATGATTTCACTAATGTTAATCTTTATCGTTATTTATAAACTTCTTATTTTATACGTCTTCATGACAAAAATTTAACAGAGGCTTAATTCACTATTATTATTATTATTATCATCATTATCATGACATCTGCAAGCCAGCACCATAACAAGGTATAAAAAACATCGAGTGCCAAATATTATCACTTTATAGACCCGACGTGGCCCTTCTACATTCACCTCTAACTTCGTACACTCGCGTCAATTGGATGCCATCAATCAAACTTGTTGCCCATTGGGAATGTCGGCGAGTCGAGCCCGGGCGGGGCACGCGGCGCGCACACTCCGCCCGGCTCACATACGCGTTACGGTAAACATGAGCTAGCAACAACTTATGTAATCGTTAAATCGCTTGAAAAAATCACTTTGCACAGCGGTCATTTCCATCTGCCCGATGGCCGAGCGCGCGCCGTCTCGAAATGATATCACTTTCATTATGCCATTCACACTGTAGCAAGGTAAACGAACACCGACAAAATCTTTGTATGGAAATATCGAAATCCACCCATTGTTTTCAGTTGATTTCACACACAAATTTTTACATGTAACATCCTACAACCACTATCATCAATCTGTTGCCGTCCACTGCTGGGCATGGGCCTCTGCAATAGCTAAGTCTTCAACTCTTCGTCTCCGACCATTGGCTATTTATTTTGGGTATTCCGTCAAAGTAGTCGAGGGCGTCCAACGCTACATATCTATGGCGTAGACTCCATTCCAAGAAAATACTTAGAATGTACTAGACATTTGCCAGTACATCATTAAATTCATAGCAGCATTTACTTTAAATAATTACTTTTTTCTTATAACGCGTTGGCCGTCTACAATAAATATTCATATAATTATACTAAAGTGTGTGACCTTCCTTTTAAATACATATAAATTTCTTAAGAACATTATTAGGTATGTAAAAAAATTCATATTAATTTTAATTGTACATTATATTATGTACCATTAAAAATGATGAAGCTTTGTTTATACAAATTAAATTCTACAAAATACAAACATATATTATATAATTTTAAACTCAGCCAGTGGCTAATTAGACTGTTGACCGCTGTATTTAAAACTTATATGAAAAATGAAAATGAAAAAATTAATTAATTCATATTCACTACTTATTCAATAGAACAAAATGTACCGAAAGGAAAATTTGGCAGTCTAAATTTCTAGAGGTTTGAAATTAGACCTCTCACTCCAGAAGCCCAGGTTCACAATGTTTAAAAAATGAAATATCACTCTCTATAATGGCGAAGGAAAACATCGTAAGGAAACCTGCACACCTTGAAGTCTAAAAAATGTTCTTTAGTGCGTGTTAAGTGTGGCCTCAGCCATCTCTGAGAAGAGTGCCACAACCAGCAGTGGAATGATAAGAGGCTCGTTAAAAAAACACTAATAGACCATATTGTCATTTCGAAACCGTTCACCTCGATTCATAATTATACTTATTTAAGGTAATTCGAATCGTTTTAGACTTTATATGATATTTGGTTCTCGCATTTACAATATACACGCAATAATAATCGTACGTTTATAGTAACATACAAGCGACGTCTCATGGTCATGAGGAAATTTAAACACATCTTCATACAACTGGTAACAACGTCACATCGAACTATATCGTGGTCGACGTGTAATACTTAAAGTTATGGAAGTCTTTTAAAATAGACTATCCTGGAGATGGGAATAAATTTCTACGTCATTTAAAATAAAACGTTAACATATTCCAGTACAGTCCATTATGCATACATGGAACGCCCCCATGAAAAGATTGGACTGAACCCTATTACAATGTGCTTAGTTCCACTTTAAATACGATGAAAATCTTCTCTGTCCTGCAAATCGGACGACTGAACGAATCCTAATAGTTAAGTGTTGAAACCGCGGTAACAAAATCGCTCAAGTTATTAACAATATTATTTTCGTAAAAGAACGTAAGAGGAAATAAGATGGCATGTCAAATTGGGAATGATATAATATATTAAGAATGCCGACGGTGGCAAAAAGGAAAATACAATACGACGCTGAATAATGTACCACACCATATTCAGTGCTACCTTCATACACGGTATGGTGTTTGTATGAAGCAGGTCAGATCTTAAAGGATGGCCGCAATGGCTACTGCTGCGCAAGAAGTATTTTGCTATCGAGCAAAGCATTATTATTAGGTTTTTCTAACTTGAAATTCTTAGAAGCAGCATGGAGAATGCACTAATGGTCAATGTATGGCATTAGGCCCACGCCCTATTATATGAAACATATAACATAAGTAATAAAAAATAGCAATAGTGTCTTCTACCGCCCAATCCTCGGGAGATATACTGGTGTGATGAGGATGATGATATTGTATAAATATAAAAGAAACAAAGTATGTAGTTTTAAAATAATCCTTACCGTGAGCACAGTCCGGCAGTAAGGGTAGGCGTTCCAGGCCTCCTCGTGCACCTCGAGCGAGCCCTTCGGCGCCAGCAGGCGGATGAAGGCGGGAACCTTGGACGCCAGATGGTAGATCTTGTATGTGTACTGCCCGGATGAATATTTGCCACCTGTTTGATGAAGACAACATTAATACTATGAACATATGCTTCAGTTCATATTTGTTCTCTTTTCGGGAAAGATAAATGTTACAATATTAATTTCATGATCTCAGTTCAATTTTGAGTGCAGTGATCTGCAAGATGGTCGAACCTTGGACTTGGAAGATACATATACATCGAGAAACTACTTAAAATATTTAATACTGTGGAGAAAATATTGACTTATGGTGGTACCTTTATTTTTATATAGACTCTAAACAACGTAACTGCCTATGGTCCAGGATGTGCTGGATTGGACTGAATTGGATTGGAATGGATGGGGGTCTGTGGTGGATTCGACTGGAATAAACTTGATTAGATTGAACGAGATTGAATTAAAGTGGACTTTGACAATAAAAATGCGCGAGTGAAGTCTCAAATGATATGTAACAGCACGGATAATTTATTTGATTGATTTATTCCATTTATTCGAGTTATGTGATTAGGTACTAAAATAGAGGAGCAATTGTTTCCTTATAATTGTTACATTGTAATCGTTTGTTTTTGTTTCGTAACAACTACAAAGGTCGTCGCTGACGACCAGTGAGGCAGACAGATTTACGTACTGGTCAGACGAGTAAAATATGTACAAGACGTTTTTAGGAAAAAATTGTAACGAGTGAACATACATTTTCGAAAAAAATACTAGGAAATCGAATACTTTACGCTAAAAGTGTATAACATCCTTGTCTTATAATTATTACTATGTGGCTGAAAGGAATCGAATATTTTCTCATTTCAAAACAATTCAATTACTCATTTACTATAGTAAAATCAATTTGTAAACGTTTTTTTACATACAGGTAGATTTTTCGGATACATGTGCTTTGTAGTTATAATTAAAAACTACTGGAATCTACGACATCATATCAAAAGTCGTTAATCTACGACTAACAGATACCGGTTACCGACGAAATTGATTTTTTACGTAAACAATACGATTAGCGCGCGTACACAAAAATGTAAATGATGTAACTGTTACAAGCGTAGAGGTATCCGTGGTACGTTGTTCACGAATGTAACATCTATATTTAATTTTGAAAAAGAATCGTTAGTAGCCGGCTTAAAATAAACGCCAGTTGCTTTGGCTCGGTTGCGTGTGTCGGGAGCCTAAAGAGGATGGATTAACTATTAATTTAAAAAAAATATAACAAAAGAAACTTTACAATAGGCAATAAAATAACTTACAACAACATAAGCATCGTGATTATATCATTTTTTATCAATACTACGGTCTCACCTACGTTTTATCGTAACATCGTCAAACACACCTAATTCATTTATTGGATGTTTTGTCTCGTTTTCCCCTTGCGCACGATTGAGAAGGACGATATTTTTAATCGCCTTATATATGGTGATTTATTGATTACTACTGAACATTGTTAAATAAAACTAAAAGTGTTCAAAATCAGTCCATAACCGAAACCCACCTACCCACACCATGAACAATGTTCGTCCACTAAAATACCTACATGAGCCACACCTGAGCACATATTACAATTTTAACACCTGCACAAACTGGCGAACGGTATGACGTCACATCTCTGGCTCGAACCTCTTCAACCAGAAGTAGTCCTTCGTCTGCATAATATTTCATACGTACATTTCATTATTCTATTTGCTTAAAATGCGTTTCCTTTTAATAATTTACAACGCACGCATTCATATGCACTTGTGTGTGATGAAAGAACAGGAAGCGAAAAAACACGGAGATATAATTTTGTTCATTATCTAAGGAAACATGGCAGAGTGATAAAAAATCGCTCCCGTTGGTAAGATAGAATATATACGCACTGGAATTATGTGTGAGGTGCATTAAGACATAGGTAGATTCTAAAAACGTCATACAACAGCCAGCTTGTTAGTGGCCACAATTTGAGTAAAAAGGAGCTTGAAATTTTTCAATCAAAAATTTCATCATATTCACATGTAATTCGTTAATGACATGAATAATAATAAACCTGATAAGAAATAATTTGTATTAAGCCGTATAGGTATAAAACCTTATGGCGTGTTAATTCCTCAACATTGCATCACTGTGACGGTTAAGGCTATTTGGACTAAGTGGCCGATTGTACCTTAGATCATTGTACGATATCTTAATTTTTATCGTTTCAATTCAATCATTCTTGGACAAAAATGACATTCTTGGAATAATTTGATTTTCGTGACAATTTTTCTCACGATTCACAAATGTCTGGCATAAAATATAAAGTGTTTAAATAGTAACTAACGTTTAAATCTGTTTTAATATTAACTTACGCTTAAAACTAGAGTCATTCTTAATCAGTAGAGAATATGGTTTCTTGTTAAAATTTATCGTAGTACAAAAGAATACCAACACTACTCTACGCATAACGAGCTAACGTCTAAAAAATCTATATAAATCTGTAACAAACAAAGCTAGTAAACGTATACAAATACCAACTATTTATTGTTAATTAAAACATTTATAACTAACAATATGCATAAAGTATTATCGCAAAATTCTAATACGTATCTATATTTTATTTGGACACGTTCAACTATTACTGAATTTAATTTAACAATAATTCATCTCGCCGTCATAGCCATACATTGTTGATAGGTACGTTAAAATCATATGAAAAATTGACTATTTTTTTACTAAACAGTACTCACCAAAATAATACGTCACCACTAAGTACTCTTAAATGTACAAATTATCATAGGTCTATACAGACCGTGGCGCACATTGCATTATTTGTGAATTATTTTGGACTTTTATTGTATTCTTCAAATAAATCACTCATTTTTTTTGCGCGAAATTGTAACAATTATTTGATTTTTTGTCAAAGCGAATATTGAACATAGTAATGGATTTCTTTGTAATTGAAATAAAGGTTCGTACGTGCCAATGTAACAGCGGTTTCAATTGAAAATTAATTTCTTCTCTAGAACCGAGAGAACGAAATGAGTTTGTATCGTTGATATCTATTTTAAAAAAAATCTCAATAACTGGTACCTAAAATCTGTATACAAAATAATACACAGATATTCATTTTCAATCAAATTTCTTATCTAAGTATTAACAGCTCAATGATCAGACGAAGGGTCTTCACTCCTGATTGATCACGGACTCATGTTGAACTCACTTGTCTATCTATCTATCTACCTCTGTACTGTATACATTGTACTAAGTATTTGTTCCATCATAATGCTTTACATACTAAGTATACTTGGTATGTAAATTAAGTAAAATACTTCGCTAACCTCACAGAAGCAGGATGGTATCGTTGTTTTAAAATCTACAATCATGCGTGGAATGTTACTTGAAAAATCTTGCTTCAATAGCAATTTATTGAGTTTTAACAAATTCTACAACAACAAAATTTTTTGTTACATTTTCTATTCTTCTATCTGTCTTTTCTATCTGTTCTGTCTGAGAGGCGCAAATAATAGAGAGTTATTTTTTTCCATTATTCAAAAATATGACTTTTGATTTATTTTTCATTGAGCGGGCTTATTGTAGAAAGCGCTAATCGTGGGTGATCAGCCATCGTGGTGAAAGCAATAGTCGCAATGTCCGGGGTGCGCCGGCCAGTGTATATTGATATTTATTTAGACACAGTCGCCGCTCGAGCAACTGAATGAAGTTTCATAAAGTTTCATATGGCCCCTTTTATAAATGAAGTTGCAATATTCTTAAGAAGAAATATATTAATTGTGCACATAAACTTGTTAGCTATTTGTCTTTGTTGACACTAGGCCATATCGCCATACAGGATAATGCAATGCGCACCACGGTGCATACTAAAACGACACATATAAGCAACAATCGACCGTTACCCGTATCAATGCATGCGGAACAGGTGCCGCAAGATCCCGAATCGCTTGCACTTTTTGAACTCGTCGCGTGCTTATTTCCAACTAAAATTAGCAATGCGTTTTAAATAGAAACAAGTATAGCCTTAGCAAAATACTTTCATATTTCATAAAGTTTGAACTAATTTAAAGCTTTTATTGATATCAATTAAAGATGCAGATAACATAAGTCCGACGGTGTTTTGGAGCGAAACATTTGTTGCTAGGAGTCCTGCACACAAATGTTGCTTGTGACAGGGCCAGCAGGACGAACTGTGAGGTATATGCATCAGCATACTTCGTATACCGTGAACTTTCACCAGTTACATTTACGTCTCACTATAAAATAGGGTGGAGAGCCTATTGCCACACATCGGGCACATATCCAGACTCCGAAGCACCATTGGAAAATCTAAATGAGAAAATTTCGTAGTGTTCGACCCGGGAATCGAACCCGGGACCTCCCGATCGGCGGTCGCACTTGCAACCATTACGACTAACGAGGCACTATTTGACCTACATGTGCAAATATCAGTTCGATTGGAAATATCCATAGTTGATACAACTCGACTAGTGTATAGCCCACATTTCAGGTGCGACTTATTTTTCCAATTTAAGAAAATGTTATATAAATTAAGTTGGAAAGCATTTGTCCAACGCGGCTATTGTAAGTGATTGTTCGTTATTCTTCGACGTTATGCGGAGGTTGGTTAAATTTGAACCAGAAATACGATTTTCATTTCGAGGTTATCACGCACGATAGTATGTCTATACCTACAACTCAACAGGGCCTGAAGAATGCAAGGGTTTTCAAGCCGTTATAGGAAATCTCGACAAAGGGAGAAGTGCCTAGCCGAAGAGGTTCACTAACATATTCAAGGCGGGCAACTTGCCAATTGTCTTAACAGTGAAATTCGGATTGACATAGAATCAAAGTAATTCATAATCATCATAGGCCACTGCAATATGCCAATGAGCTTCATCTTTAACTCTACATATCAAACCGTTACATATGTATAGTAATTAGTTTATGCTTGTCTACATTAAAGAAATGAAAACTCAACCAAGTTGACAAAAACAATTATATAGACATATGAAGACGAACCGACTTTGTAGAAACAAATCGCGTATAACAGAAAAGGGCGAAATATTGCTCACCGAAATAACAAATGTTGTGCAGGGAGATAATGTCAGTTTTGTAAAAAAAACACATGGACATTATTTATTAAATAGAACAGAGCAGAATCAAAATCATGAAGGTGAAGGTGGAAAACATAATCGCATGCCGCAGAAGCGTGACGCACGACGCGTTGTTCGACGCGCCATCGACCGTAATACAATAGACTTGGCGTCTTTGTATTCATTCGCAATAAAATATTGGAGGGACCGTAGTTTATATAAAAATACAGTTGCCAACACAAAAAAAGGCATTAAATTTAACTATTACATATATAAGTAATAATTATATAACATTATAATAATATACGCAAATGAAATATAAACCATTCGACTTTATAAATACATATATTTCAAATAATATTTAGATACAATTGAAATTAACTGCATATTATTATACATATTTTGCCGACACATTTTAGTAAAATCTATAATAATTTCTTGCTCATATCATATTAGCCGTAACATATTACAGAGACACAGATTTAGATCAATTTCTAACTCCAAGCATGACGTGTCGCATCGACACATCACAGCGAGCGCATATCAAACGACGCTACGGTAATTTTGCGCATGTTATAATATGTACGATATATTGGGCGATATATGTATAACGATCACATGCCCGCACGTGGCCAGCGTGGCAGACTAGGGCCTTATCCCTCGCATTCTGAGAGGTGACCCATGTTCCAACAGTGAAACGATAAAGGGTTGATATCGATTGATATCGATCACATATAAATAGTATATTTAAAAAGCTGTCGAATATTTGAGAAGTTTAGAATATAAGTAACAATTTCTAAACAATTTAATTCTATTCAACTAAATATAGAAAAAAACATAATATGTTTCTAATGATAAATACTTTACAAGCAACAGACTAAGCGATTAATAATATCCTTGTTACAATTAGTGAAATATCGTATGAAGTGCCTGTTTTTGAAACGGGGGTTACAAAATTTAAATAATATTTGTCATTACAAATATTATTTAAATTTTATAACCCCCGTAAAATGAATAATATGTGTAATGAAGCGTTAAATTTTAAAATGGGTCTACAATTAGAATTGTACAAAGACGCGTTTTTAAACTCTTGTAACGTAGCAAGATAAATTGCATTTTAATCGATACTGTACTATTTTGTACGTAACAGAATTACGTCCTTCTGCGTTGCTCATCTAGCCAGATGGCCTCTTAGGTTGAAACACAGTATGTGCAATATGGTGCATTTCACAAATGAACGCGTGACTTGGCAACAACATGTTTTGTTACCTGAAAGCGGTCAGTGTGCCGCCTTCTGAACATAACATCGTTATGTGAATTTTCATTTCATTATTTACTAAAAAAAATTAATTAAATATATAAACGCAAGCGACTATTGAAATAACTCGCGGAAGGAAAATTCCTTAATTTATGTTATAAAGCAAAAAATAAAACATTGCTTCTATCAACTCACAGACGTCATAAAATTGTAAGATTCCGTTGGTAGTGGTGTTGCCATATTTTGTGTGAACATTTTGTTAGTACTCACCGAGCAAGGGGTAGTCTTTGAATGGTTCATTCTTTATGACCTCGATGCCCTCTCCGCCGCCGGTTTCGTTTTTGGACACCTCCGCGACGCAATACAGCTGTGCGACTTGATACTGTCGACAAAAAAAGTAAAAGTACTTAATACATGAATTATCCACTTAATTTTAGTTACTCAAAGGTTACTTAGAAAATTGCATGTATTTCTAATATTGTTAAATAAAAAGTTTCTTTACAAACACACGTTATTGAAATATGATAAAATACGAAATATTGTAATACGATCAAAATCTACTCCTCATTCCAAACCGGTATATTTGAAAGGCCCCTTAAGTTGTTAAATAAAATCTTTGCCTTCCCACGAAAAAAAAAAGTTCCTTTAATGCTGAGAAGACGCAACTATAGTCATTAATATTTACCGCTTTGAACGGTACACTTTACTGTAAGTAATATTACACAAGCGTAATATTCAAATCGTTCAATATGTACACCTAAGTGTTTGTCCACTTATATGCGTGTTTTTTATTATTTAAACAAATAATGTTACATAACAGCACTAATTATAATAAAAAATTGATATTTATAAATAAATAACGTGTAACCAATCCTGTAACCATAACGAATAATAGGTGTGACTGATAAATCTATTCCAATACACGCGGCACATCTCAATGTAGAAAAATCTGATGGTGTCCGAGCCGGAAATTGCAACCAACACAATCGACGAGTCAGACAAATTAATAATAAAATAGTACGAATTTTCCAATAAACAACTTACAATATATCTTAAAATTAATGTAACTTTGTTAAAGAATCATAATGTCTTCTATTTTATAATAACATTATATATTATATACATATTAAATAAGAAATTAATATTATGTGTAATAGACAGTATTCAAAATGGTGTATTTATTATTTAAAAAAAAAATATAATATCTTAATAATCACACTAAACACGCGTAGTTACATCAAAAACGTTTTAAACGTAACGTAGGTTGGCTAAATTAAGTTATGGTAACTTGGTGGTAGCGTAGAAACGTAAGGTCAATAGCTATGTCACTGGTGCATTTACAAAATCTCGCGAGTCGAGTGAGCGATCTTGACCCAGTCTGCCGTGTGGAGCGAGATCCGAGAACACAGAGCCGGCGGACGGCGCAAAGTATTCTCGAGCTTGGCCAAAATTAGCAACGTCATACAATATAATAGTTATAGGTCACACCCTATTCCATAGTGATAGTAGTATACTCCTCTGCGTAGCCCTTGGGAGAAATAGCGGCGTGATGTTATGATAAACAAAAAGAGAAATAATAATGAAGATTCTAAATCAGCCAACATGCATTATAGTGTGAACGAGCCTAATTTTTATTTGCAGTATCACTGTCTATACAGGGTTGTTTGAAAATCATGCGGAAGATTTACGTATATTGCCGTGTTTTTTTTTGCGATCAGTATCATATTTCTGTCATAAATTGACTCAAAATTATAATTCATAGTACAACTAAAGGATAATTCATGCACATCAGATACCTACTGAAACAAGAACAAATAGCATATGGCAATCCTGTTGCCGTCACTCAGTGTCAGATGTTGGGGATAAGCTGTGGTTCTTGAAGGTATAAGCTGCACGTTCTTACGTCCAGTGATGCCTACTCAATTGCTAATTGGTCATTTTACAAATTTAGAAAAGGTATTATAACTATTGAAAAAGCAAACAGAAGAAAGGAAGATTTTTATTTTTAAATTACATTTCGTGCACAAACATGATAAGTGCATAATGTTATATAAAACATCATGAGAATCATAACCGGAAAAACTAAATTTTTTCAGCATACTTTGTCTTATTAATTCATAAATATAACTTTTTTATTACCATTGTTTAATATAATCGTTCCGATACAAAGAAACAAATCGTTTAATCACATTTAATTTACCTACACTATTAACTATTTCATATGTATTTGTGATTTTCGTAAATTTCAAATAATTAGAAACATACAATAAAAAAATAACATTTCAAAACAAACAGCAACAATCGTCATAATTTTGTTAATACAAAATGTGGTAATGGGACTCAGGTCTCAAATTGTAAATTATCAGACTACATTTGTTTAATGAAATATTGTTTGTACTCGTATTATTACAACTAAAATGCCTTGTTGGTTGTGTTGGTTGCAAGTGCGACTGCCGATCTTAAGCTCCCGGGTTCGATTCCCGAGTTGAACAGTATGAAATTTTCTAATTTGGATTTTTTAGTGGTGGTTCTGAGTCTGGACATGTGCCCTATGTATGGCAATAGGCTCACCACCAATTCCATAGTGGGACATAAACGTAACTGGTGAAACATGGGAGTGTTCTGCAACTTTCTGGCTACTTCTTTGGGCATTATAGACCTGAACTTACATAAAATATCCGATGAGGATGGAATAAAATCCACAGTGATAAAAATTAAGATTGATTCTTCTTGTATACTTCCGATTCAGAATCAACATTTGTGGTCTAATTACAGGATTATGAGGAAACAAGGAGACAATAATGTTTTGAGGACAAATAGTTTTTTTTTGTTCATCACAAATGTGACCGACTGTGAAATAGACTGTGAGTGTGATAGATAATAGAAAAATTATCCTGACATTAATAGTTATCCTATCACATCTTTATATACATTTGAACTACACACTATACCATTTCTCACTTAGCAACAGGGTAATTTTAAATGATATAAAAATCTTGCAACCAAAGTCTAAATCATTGAGATTTAAACCATTTCAATATTAAAATAAGACCTTTATTTTGATCAGATTTGATAGCTTTTAGCTATACTAATAGTACTGTACTGCACTAGTTCATCCCACATGTTTGCTCAACTAGACAATATCAGAAACTCATAAGGACTTTTTATCAATCAGCTTACATAAATATGGAATAAAATATATTCAACTTGTTATTTTAAGGATTGAAATGTTTCACACTCATTACTCAACACTGCCTACTGATATAAATATAAAAAAATCTATGTTAACTATATTAGTCCAGATTGACTCTTGTTGAGAAGTCCTCGTTAAAGTTAATGGATATTTCTTCTGACACATACATATCTGCATTTCAGGCCCACTATTAATCATATTTCATTAATAATAATGTCTCTTCTTATCAACTGGACATATATGCAAAATATTATATCAAGTGTAATGAGGTATCAAGATCATGTTTTCTTACAAGTGCTATTACATTACAACATCACACATCATTTCAAATATCAGTCAAAAATGTTAGTTATTCAGATAGCCGTAAGCAGCCATAACTTTATAATATTGTAATAAAATGTTCACAAAACAATTTTCACACAATGTTTTAACTAAAGATTCATAGTAGTGTAGAGATAATTCTAGATCAATAAGAGAAATCTTGCTCTTAGTTATTACTCTTGTTATAGATCACATTTACCACATCTCACCACATACCTCTCTCCAGAATTAACCGAGCAGTGTGTATTAGTGTGCTGTCACTCTGCATGATAGTTAAATTAATATGTGATGTTTAACCCAGTCAAGTAATGTTTCATGTTATATTATATAGTAGGGTGATATTCATTACTCACATTAACTACATGTGTCAATTATGGACTTATCTTTAAAATATCTATCTAATCAGTTAACAAAATAATATATCTCAAATGATAATTAATAAATTGTTTTATCAGCATATGTTTTGCAATAATCTATGTAATAAAAAAGGTGCCATTTTGTTCACTATAAGCATTCACATTTCCAACATATGGCCCAATTGAAATTTTTATGCAAGCAAACATACTTCAATTTTTACTTCTAAATTTCCGGTTTTAATATCACAGCAAATATAATGTATAATCTATATTGGAGCTGTAAACTTTAACATAAGCAATATACTATTAATTTATAAAATTTCTTTTATAACTAAAAGAAACATATACATATATTGTTCTGTTTGTTGTGATAAAGTTACTGCTATTTCTCACTTACAATGATGTCTAAATTAAAAGAGGTCTTTAATAGAATAATATGACAGAACACTGTTGAATCGAAACAGAAAAATCTTACCTCCTCTACTGTTATCGGCAGAGTTACACGACTGGAACAAAGAAATTAAAGTTTTATGAACAAATCACAAATGTTAATTTTTTCAAGTGATAAAATCTGCTTATTAGCGAATGGCCATCTGCCAGGTTATACCTTGACCTGATCTGTCATTGTCAATTTTATTGATCTAAATCCTAATTCTGAAGCTGAAATATACAAAAAAACAATAGTATTGCTTTAATAAATAGCTGCCAAC
>DWEI01000291.1:0-23924 GCA_018245875.1 Mysoria ambigua | reverse complement strand
ATATTCGTAAAATTGTATACATTGCAATCATGAATAATAAATGCTAAATTATTCTACAATGCATACTGAATTATGCTTCCGAGCACTCGGTAATTGGTTATGGATATTATCTTAACTATCTTATTCTACTAGCTAGGCATATTTTCTTCTGTTATAATATACACTCCTTTCAGTTCCTGAAAAAATCTAATTGGTTTCTACACGATTTGGGTTCAATACAATAAAAGGTCATTAAACGAATACAAAACGCAACAAAGCGAAAACTAAACTTAATGCCTTATATCAAATCAGAAAAGTATTAGAAGCTGTACCTACATATTCTATTTTTAGCAGAGTCTTCGCCACCTTGTTCAAGCGTACGTTGCCATGTGTATTTAGTTTACCATAGCACGCCGGTCAGGCACTTGTGTTGTCACTGAACAGGAACCAAGTGATGTTTTTTCCTACTCCATAAACAAGAATAAAGACGAACAGCAGTTTGTCAGAATAAACAATAAAAGAGACCTAAAAAAAGCTTTTGTTTGCTTACATGTATAACGGTCAAAAGCTTACTTTTTTATTAAATCAACGTAGCTTGCGCTTTCCTCGTGGAAAAGTTATACTATTTTATACTAATTTCAAACAAGAATTTACTTATATTTGTAACCTCTCGTATTCCGCCTGTGACTGTTCAAAGTGGAATTAAATGTTACACTCCTCCGTGTAAACTATTTATTACAGGCATTATAACTGTCGATCTAATTAAGAATTAAATATTATATCTTATCTATTTAACATTTGTCTGTAGTTACATGCTATTGTCATATGTATATTTATTATAATATTAGATATTAATTTAAGCCTTCCAAAATACGTGCTGTGCTAGCTTCACTTCGTTTTGTATTTAATGTACGTACCTATGTGTGAAAAATAAATTATTGTTGTTGGCATCCTGTTTCTTTATTTCATTTCCCTGATACAGACTTAAAAATTCCTTTTGAAAAGCACCTAACATGTCCGTGTGTTATGGGGAAGTTGAATGACGACTTGGACATCAAAGGTGTTTTTGTCTATGGTACACAAAACAAAGGTTGCATAGGTAGGCACGGCAAGTTAGTAAATTGTATACCACACCGCCACCATTGTTTTATATATATTTTACAAAATTAGAGGCAATATTTCATTGCTTTGTAACATTTGAAGCGAGTTTATCATAAGGTAACAATACTTTCAAAAGCTAAAGTAGTCACTTGGCCAAAAACGATAAATATATTTTGGAGTCCCAAGTTTTAACTCGACTCGATGGAGGAAAAAGTCGATGTTGGAGGTTTAGGATTGAAATAATAATTTATAAATGAAAATCTTATATTTTCAATGCACATTTATGTTTATTTTTTCCGACTCCTCTAGTTGAGGTAAATGGGTCAGAATAACACAAAATTATTCACTAGACATTACTACATGATATAGTTTAATAATTAAAAGATATCTTACTGGAAATGCTCAAATATTTAAAAACATTTCAATTGGCGGGTACTTTTATCAATAGCACCCGATATAAAGGTATATTTCTCGTCGATATTCGACAGCATCGTAATTACATACGATTTCATGAGAAAATTTTAACCACTTCCAGTAATATACACAAAATGACAGATGCCTAGGATTTTAAAAAAATATGTTTTTATAGTTCATACCAAAATGTAACAATAGTTACATGTAGTAGTGGAGGTATCTATCACAAACAAACAAGAATTAAATGTTTCAAATGACCGTAAATCAACGTTAATAAGTACTATTGCTCTGTTTGCTGACTTGAAATTAACAATACCGTTATAAGGGCATTGCTAGAATAATTGCCGAAGCAATTTTTTTAGGCGGTGCACAAAAAAGGGTCATAAACATTACTCCTATTCTATATAAAATATCTTAACAAATTGAATTGTTTAATTTAACACATTATGAGCGGGCCGGGTACTAGTACCCGCTTGTGTGGATTGTTGATTATAAGCGGGCCGGGTACTAGTACCCGCTGCGCGCATTGTCGCTTAAAAGCGGAACAGGCGTTAGTATTCGTTTAAAATCATTACTTTTAAATGACACAAGCTAAAAAATATGTTTTATATAATGTTCGAATTGATGTATTATTATTGAGAATGCGTTAGAATGATTTCATGTATCCATGCTAGGCCGCCCGCTCATAATGTGTTAATTATATGTTTCCTACAGGTATTTTTAAACTAGGAGCAGAGTTTTTCGTCACAGACACTTAGACATTTTAACAAAACGTGAAGATGAAGAGTCCCTTTAAAGCTATGCTCATGATTGGAAAAGGTTTACTTGACCAGGAGTATTGTATTGCTTAATTGTATTTATTATAGGAATTTCAGACCCAATATAACTAGTTTGTTCTGTGAAATGTAAATAATGACAAAAGACTTTGGTCTATTTCTATACCTATTGTACATTTTAAATATTACAAAATAAGGCAAAACATACACATTACATAATAAGGCAAATCGTTGTTGTTATGAGTTTATACTACCATTTTAAAGGCGCAGTAAAAGCATAATATGTACTTGGTTATTTTAAAAAAAACTTAAATATAGACATACAACAGGTAAAAACATTACTCATTTAACAATAGTATTTACAAAATGTTCAATGTAACATTAATAAATAATAATAATAATAATAAAACATCAGATTAATATTTCTTAATCATAGAATTGTGCTCAGTTCTGATGAAATATATTACAAAAATAGCCGATTCAATAAAGTAGGTTGTGTTTTTACATTATATATTGTAGTCAATGATTAATGCGTAAAAATTGCTTCAAAGAAAACAAATAAGTATTTTTTTTTAAATCAGTTATTATATCATTTTGTCAATCCATATCATAAGTTCATTCTCAACATTTATTTAACAGTGTAATTATTTTTCCTACTATTGAAAATGCAAGACGACTGGTTTTTTTTTACAAAACCATTGAACAATAAGTATGAAGTAAGAAATAATTATCGTCACGTTATTAAAACAGTGTTGCAATCATTTCATAGGACATTAAAAGGCAAAGAGTTTACATGTGTATTATGTAATGTTAATATCTATATACTTTCCAAATAGACAGTTTACAATTTAAAAAAATATATGGATGATTGCGTGTTAAATAAATATGATATTTACATAAATATACAAAACTTAAGTTTATCTCATAAGACACATTTGACCATAGTTAACCTTTAAAGTACAAAATTAAGTATGATTTTAAAACATGCGATCACAATACTATACATCAGTCGAGGATGAAGCAACGGGCAATCATTTGTTCATGCACACAACAGTTACGATACTAGGACAAAACTTATAAATCACAAGACGTCACATTCAATTCAAAGTTGGCAAAGGTGGCAAAGGTTTATCTCACAGGTGCGAGAAAATGCGTCAGGTGACTGAATAGTTTAGGGGAAGAAGATTAAACGCGGCTACAATGGGGTGAGGCGTGATGGGTTGTGTTTGTGTAACGTGAATTAAATTCGGAGTTGCAAGCCCAAGCTTACCTCTAAGAGAATATTAGAAGAACGGCTGTTGCCTATGAAAACTGAAGATATATTTATAGTTAGGCAAAAAATCATCAAGTAAAACCAGTCGTTGCTAAAATACATTATATTACTAATACTTTATACTTCATCAACTGGCACACTCCGGTCATAAATGCACACACACAAACAAATACCGCCTTAGAAAATATTGCCTTAACTTTAATAAATTCTTCAACGCTTCACTCACCCGCGAGGTGCAATAATCGTGCAATAAAACAATACACTTACTAGCGAATTTCAAAAGAATCTTTACAAATTGGCACATTTAACTTTCGGAAACTATAAAAATGACAACATTAACATCTACTTATATTCTATATTACTTAACACACCACGTAACACAGATGCCTGATCGTTTTATTTAAATACATACTAAGCACAAATAACCATTACACTTTTTATCTAAGACGAATGTACTTGTAACTATGCCACGATGGACCCTCATTGTTCGAGAGCAAAAACCAATACTTCATATATATAAATATGAATGCAAAAAAATACTGTAACATCAGGAACAAATTAATACTGACTTCCTGGTAGTTACAGAAGTTATTGTGTTGCTTGTACATAATGACTACGCTAAGGTGTTTGAGAGTCCAAGCTTTCTGTACTGTCAGAAAAAAACGACATAATTTGCATCATGTTTTAAATAATTGTTACAGCTATTGCATTGTTTTAAATACATCTGTTACATGAATTTTATTATATCAAATTGACTGTATACAATAAGTGTGATTTTGTTAGAATTAACCAACCAGTTACAAACAATTTAATAACCAATTTTATATTGTTACAGTTCATATTTTATCCTCTCAGTCTTCAGTCTGTGAACAGCTTGCATTGCTATGGGCTTTAAAACTACATAATATAATTTTTAAACAGTAGTCATTCGCACACTACATCAAGTTATCTTCTCATCTTTTACTATCCTATATTCTTTTACAGCAGTTGTACATTTATGTTTATAGCTCCAATTTAACTTCCACCTCACAATGTCCATATTCAAAGTTCTCCTTTTCCTTACTCCATTAATCTTTTAATCTCAATCAAAAAAAGTTAAAGAGATCAATGTCAAAGAGTGAAACTTTGAAACACAATTTATAATTATTTTACAGGAGTCTCCTTGAGTAAAATTGAAAGTAAAATTGAAATAAAAATATTGAAATAAATCTAACTTCACCACCAGATTTAAATAGTCGATTAGTTAATTGATCAAGTCTAAAATCTAATAAAAGTTTAAAGTTAGTAATATATTTTTAAGACACATGTTCAAATATTTCAAGCAAATCTTAATACCTCATCATAAAGTGTACTGTAAGAAAACTTTTATATAGATAAACAAAAATCAAAAGTGGCTAAATGAACTCTGTTTCGTTACATGTAATGAACTAATGTGGAATTGGTCCTGTTTGCTCCAAGTATACGTCGGCAAGTTGTATGTATATCAATAAGATATTGTGAATAGTGTTCTTTGTGCATGAAGCATCAATCACGTCCACAACGTACAACTGGCATTTAAAAATCCAATTAACATGATCATCGTACAAAGTACCCATACGCTACACTTCACTTACCAACGCGGCACATGCATATCGAACGTAAATCTCTAGCCAATCTCACTAAAACTCAAACACTGCACAACACACGCGTCCGTCACTCGACTCACGCGGCTGGCGACACGGCGCGTCCTCGGCGCCGGCGCGCGCGGCCTAGCGGCGCGTGCTCGGCGCCGGCGGCGCGCTAGGGGCGCGCGCGGCCGAGCGGCGCGTGCTCGGCGCCGGCGGCGCGCTAGGGGCGCGCGCGGCCGAGCGGCGCGTGCTCGGCGCCGGCGGCGCGCTAGGGGCGCGCGCGGCCGAGCGGCGCGTGCTCGTCGCCGGCGGGCGCCAGCGGCACCGCGTCGCCGTGCACCACGTGCGGCGACTCGTTGAACTCGTCCAGCTCCTCTATTCCCGCTGTGATCAATTTCGGGTTGTGTTATCTATGTACTGTGGTTATTACAAGTATATATACCGCGTGTATTCGTTTTAATAAGCCATTGGCTGCATACGAATACAAAATGTAAACTGGATTTTCCTAGTTACTTTCAAGTTCAAATTTCTAGTAGTTCCATGATAGAACGCAAACATTACTGCTGAGTGTACTAAACTCCTCTGCCAACATCTTCAGAGATTAGAGTTGTGATGCTTAATTTTATTATAAAATGTATGAATACCAGTATAGTCCGCGGCAGTCAACAATAAGTACTGTTCCGACCGCGTTGGCCACAGCAGATGCGCCATGACGCAGAAAGCCATGCAGTCAGCCGAATATGTGATACCTAAAATGTAATAATAATCATGTTAATATTTTCAAAATGAATGTCCTGTATTATAAGCCTACGGTATTAACAAACTAAGTCTGTTTTTAATCTTTTTTATTTCATAAAACTTTACATTGATAGTTTGCTTTTACAAATGTCCGTTTGCTTATTATAAGCTTTAAAAATGAAATTAAAATAGTTCTTTTAATTGACACGAGGAAGTGGGTTAGGAATTACAAATACTGTACACTATTATACAACACACTTACCAAGTATGAATTTGAATCTCCACAGCGGGCTTATTTGCAGGGCGACAAGGGCTATAATCGGCAAGTAAATGAACCACACGAGACTGGACGCGCCGAAGTGCAGCAGGAAGTTCAGCTTGGGCATGTTGTGTTCGTACACCATGGTGTTGCGCAGCTCCAGCACGAACCAGAGCATGATGGCCACGCGCAGCGTCAGCACCAGCCAGCCCGGCCACGTCTGGTACTCGTCGATCTCCTCGATTATGTCTACTTCTGTCTGTAACGTTATTAGTTTTTTTTTATTAAGCTATATCATGTATCATGTGTGCTGCAATCTGGGCACAGCTAGCGATGCCTGGACACAGGGCACAAAATTTGGTAAATGTACCAAATTTTCTGTGTTTGTTTTTAATTGATTCTTTATATCATTCGTACTGTTCTTGAGCAAAATAGAGTTGCTATATAATTGATATAAATGAAAGCTATTTAAAATCCGATGACGTTGATTTACATTACCTGAATCTGACATAATGAAACAGTCATTTACATAAAATTAAATTATGTGCGTTTTTGAATATTTTAAATCATAAGATAACAGCACGCCTGCAATCCCAGAAGAGGTAGGCAGAGTAGTGCAAAACACTCCCATGTTTTACCAGTTACAGTTATGTCCCACTATGGAATAGGTGCTGAGCCTATTGAGCCACATATCCAAACGGTGACTCATTATTAGTTAATCTGAATTAGTAAATTTTGTAGCGCCCAATCTGGATATTGAACCCAAGACCTCCCGATCAGCAGTCACATTTGCAACTTATACAAGTAGCAAAAGTTAATTTATAATATACTTGTGCAAAACCCAGAGGTATTGTTACAGCTGTTTTCAAGGAAACAAATTTACATTTACAGAAATAACCTGATTAGTATAGTTAAAAAATATACATTAAAAAACATGCATATTGCATGATCTGAGCAAAGCTTCTACTCAAATGAAAATGTAGATCAAACTAATTCCCTTAAAACTAAATATATGCCAGATAAAATCAAGTCATTTGTTTTAAAGAATCCGAAAAAAAAATTAAATATAAAAATTAAATTAATGATTATTAATTCAATTCATTCATTGAATTTGTAGCTTATGCCACATACTTATGTTTGAAGATATCATTAGTGGTTTGAAAAGAATCTAAATTATCTTTACCTAATGTGTTAAGTTGAAAGATCAATTTTTAAACCACTGGAATTCACCTTGAATTTTATCGTTTAACAAATATACTGAAGATACAGTTACATTAAAATGCAATTATGCACATTCACTTAATAAAAAATGAATCTAAATAGATTATTGAAAATCATCTTATGATATAATGCATCATTGTATTTTATTTGGGAAAGAATTTTATAGCAAACAGAAATTGCAGAATTGGCTTTTGGTATAGCAACACAAAAAAGTTTGTTAGAATTGTTAAATTGTATGACTCTTAGCTCAATATTATTAGTTCTGTTTTTTCAACATTACACATTTGACATTGGCAGGTGAATTGCTTTTTATAAATGTTTCAAGGCCTATGCTCGAAAGTCAAGCCTTTCTAGTAGGAAAACAAGGTTTTAACGTTTAAATAATTGCAAAAATTAATCTCTCTTCAGGTTGCATTTAAAAAAATATGTAAAGAGATTAAATGAAAAACAGACTGTTTCCACCGCGAAATTACTATGGTCAGTGGGACCTCATTATGAAGCACCACGGTTGGGTCAGGCTACAATGAATAAAACATGAGTGAAGCAATGATATTCATTTCATTGTAAATAAAATCGATTTCGAAATTACTTACAGTATTCCACACATACAGAGAAATGTGAACAATCCCATATGCCAACCACACTCCGAACACAAGTGGTTTGTATGTCAATTCTAATCTCGTCACTGCCCACCCCTTAGCCAGTAGAAGGAGGAGCAGCATAAAAAGTGTCTGAAATAGATAATGATGTGTTATTCAACAATATAACAAACATATGTTTATATTTACTTATACTTATTATTTTCCTAAAATACTTAAATCGATACATTTTAAATTGAATTCATATTGCATTAAGAAATACACATTTAATCCATTAAAGAAATACCTTTTGTCTATTAACAAAAAGATTTTACATTGATAATTTGGAAATTTAGAAATCTTTTATGGTGCTTATAAGCAATTTCACACCTGCTGCAGTATGTTATTGGTCATTCAATGGCTGTCATTATTTAATTATTATCTGATTAAGAAGAATTTGATACAGACATGTACATGTCAATGATGTACGAAGTAATATTAAATACTCCATTAATTTTAGAGCAGAATTGACACAAATAATTGCATACTAGATGTGATTTAATTGTATTTTGTTAAATCTATTTAAAATATCTACATATATTATTACTCAAATTGTATGTACCAAGAAATGGCCTAAAATAATTATATAAAAAAACTGTTGTTCATATCCTGTTTATAACTACTTTAGTATTCTCTATTTGTAGTAGTTGTATTTGTAGTAGTCTCTATGTGTAGTAGTTCTGTATTTGCAGTAATCTCTGTGTGTAGTAGTTCTGTATTTGTAGTAGTACTCTATTTTCATTCATTGGCACTGTGACATTCAATCTTGAGAACTCAAATGATTTAGTAAAAAAAGAGATGCACATTAGGACTTAATCCTTAGACCTACCGAAGTACAAACTGAATTTTGAACAATCTAAGCTAACACTCCCCAATTATCACACAATCAATTTAATACAACATGTTGATTTAATTATTATTTGATAATTGTTTATTGTAACAGTACCGACCAACAAGTAAAAACAATTATTAGGAGCAATAAAAATTTATTATCAGTCAAAACACTGATATGGTGACACTTCAAGTATAGATAAACGGGATGATTGTAAATATAAAGCAAAACTATTAAAATAAATACACTGAAATATTCATTGCAAATATTATATACACATAAATTTCTTCACACTACGTCCCTCATGAGGTAGGCAGAAAGCACCAAGTATCAAATATCACCATCCATACAGACCTGCCACACGTGTACAATGATTCACAAACATTTTAATACATAAATTACTCAAGGATATTAAATTGTAATGTGTTTTACAATTGTATATTAACCTCAGGGATATTTTAATAATTATATAAATACATAGTTTGAAACACAGTTAAGTACCCATGCACAGTTAAGTGTCAATTCAGTAAAAAACATAAACATAATTTATTAAACAACTTAATACATATGAGAAAATAACTTACTCTGCTTAGTATATCTAGAATGTCTCCAGCTACTGACAGACCCTCGAATCCAACTCCATCGGCCGCAAACTTCACCGTATGCACCACATTGAAACAGAGTGCAACAAACTCTAAAACTAAGCTAGACGTAAATAATTTGGTAACTGGATGCCTTTGTGTTCTGAAATAAAAACAATCATATAATGGCTTTCGAAGATTGACCATAATTGGTAAATACTGAAGATATTTTATTAAAGAAATATTTATCTAAAAATTAAAAATTTGTTAAATATCTATAACTAATAAAATAGGAAGTATATAATATTAATTTTACCTGCTGTTTCTAAAAAAAAATTTTATATTATAAAAATTTAATTATAAAGGCCAGATCACTTACCTCACAGCATAAATCTGTACTGGCAACAAAATAATATAACACAACCAAAACAGCAGATACAACTCGAGAGTGTCCTGGTGATCAAATGAGAATTGATACAGCATTGTGTTATAGATTGACAGGTTCGGGCTCCCATTCACCAGCCAAAAATCATACTGTATAGTTTGTGCTACCTCTGTTGAGGTCTCGTTGTCTTTCTGAGCTCCAGAATAGTGATGCCATGTGCAGTCATCCTCATCTAAGTAGCATGCCACCATTGATACATACCAGAACCTGGTGGCAAATAAATATAAACATAATAATATAAATGATATGATTAAACTGTGAGTGGGACATGCTATTATTAGGCCAAGAGATAAGTCTCCTTGTGAGACATAAAATATGCAACTAGGATGCATGCAAATAGGATGCAACCATCCAATCTACCAATATTATTGAACTGACTTCATATCATAAGCATGTTACCAATAAATAAATTATGCTACCCTTGAATATTCATTTTCATTGCATTTGAATGAGGAATATGCATAGAGTAATTAATGATCATAAAGTGCACAGATAAATCTTATAATTAATGAGTTGAATGAAAATTTTTGAATTTATGTTTGTGGAACACGATGTTTGAACTTTGGTTTGTTTATTGAATCTAAAAATGAATGTAAAGACGCTTTTTACCTGGGTTCTCCAGAATTTTGTATAACATATGTAAATTGATTATTTTTTATTACATTCCATGGCATGTCCTCATCTATACACAGCTGTCCTTTTGGACAAGGTATCCTTCTGAATAAGTCCTGCCCGTAAGCATTACATTTTGGATGAAACGCAGACTCGTTCAAGTGTTGAAACATTTCCTTGCACGCCTTTTCCTTATCCAAAATATCACGGCTCTTGTAATAGTGTATGAAATGTTTCCTATCTAATACGGCGAATGTTATTGGATACTTAAACTTCTCATTCGAAGTCAAATTTCCAAAAATATAACCATATGTTTCTTTTTGAAAGTGAATATCAGTCTTCTGAAAACCAAATTTCACTAGGAACTTGAAAAACTCCTCTGTCGAAAATTCGCCCTTAACATGAGTTGACGACACTGCCACTAAGGTGGAGCAAATTAATAGAATTATTTTATTATACATTTCGACGTCAACTGTATACTGTAACATAAAAATATAATTTCTACAGCACTGTCATCATTAGAGGACCATCTTTAATTTATATGAGTTACATGAACAATAATTATCGTATAAGCTAGTGCTTTCTTCATAGTACATTAGGTTTTCTATATTATTTTGGCGCAAATCTTCCAAGAAACAATACATTTTACACGACGTCCCCTACGAAAACACATCTACTGCACAGATACAGACTAGCCAGCATCACAGCAATAAGACAGACGATATACAGAATAAAAACTTAAAAAATTGAAATTAAGTCGATTCTTCTTGTAGCTATCGAAACATCAAAATTGCGTCTAATGTACTATTGCGTCTAATGTACGATGTATTTAATATGTGTTATAATTTCGATATTTACTTACTTTGAGAGGTATGGATACCATGAATTGATGAAAATAATATAAAAATATGTTCCTTATAATAAGCGGCTATCTAAACCGTCTTGACGTATTGGTTACGCATGGTTTAACGGTGAAAAATCTATTGAACCGCATTTCATTTGCAATTTACTTAACAAGAGCAACGGGAAAACGTCTTTCGGAAGCAATCTGTAACGAGGGATAAAAAATGGTGGAACCAGATGGTTCATTCTCTTTACGCCTTGGAAAATTACCTTGGTAAAAAAATCGCCTTGGAAAACCACCCGGGGAAATCGTGATGAACATCTTTGGTCACGCCAAAA
Organism: Mysoria ambigua; assembly: GCA_018245875.1. Lineage (NCBI taxonomy): Eukaryota > Metazoa > Arthropoda > Insecta > Lepidoptera > Hesperiidae > Mysoria > Mysoria ambigua. Next base: position 12,266 of record DWEI01000291.1, on the reverse strand, counting down.
GCTGGTCTTTATTCGAAGAAGATAATGCTCTATATCTGATGGGCATACTTCACCTTTTGGTGTTTAAAACGGTAAGTAAAGCGAGAGTAAGACTAGAAAACACCCTATCAGAACCCTTTCATGCCGAGCGTGAGGTAAGGCAAGGTTGTATTGTCTCCCCTGAACTGTTCAACCTGCTCGAGGAGTATATCATTCGACGGGTTCTTGAAAATTGGCAGGGAGGTATCAGTAAATTTGCGCTTCGCTGATGATACTACATTGATCAGCCCCAGTGAGAGCGTACTGGCTGTACTGATATAAAGACTAGAAGCGATAAGCAAAGTATATTGACTTAAAGTTAATCGGAATAAGACCAAGCTGATGTTCATTGACAGATTCGACGCTGTAAAGAGGTTCCATAAACTGCGGATATAGACTCGGTTACTGAATTCGTATACTTAGGATCCTTGATAAGCAACGATGGGAATTGTGAAATGGAGGCTGTACGACGAGCACAAACAGCTGAGGCAGCGGTAAAAAGATTGGAGAAAATTTGGAAAAATTGAAACATCCTGCGCAGCACAAAATGCGGCTAATGCGTACTTAGGTTTTCTCCATATTTTTGTATGCTTTTGAAACCTGGACTCTAAAAGCTTTATTAAGATTAAAGGTGGATGCATTCGAAATGTGGTGCTGGCGCATGACGAAATGGAATAAAGCAACCACAGATAGGGACTAAAATAATAAAAATTATTAGCCTTTTTCTCAAAACATATTAGATATTATATAAGGTCATATTCTAAATAATAAAAATAATGGAATATAGAAAATTGTCAAACCTGCAAGTTTACATGTAAGACGTTTTATAATAAATACATGATGTAATGGATTATTTATATTTGATAAAATTTAAAGCAACTATTTAAAAGAATTAAGACTATTTAGAACAAATGTGATTATGAAACTCAATATATTGACTTAAAATCGATTATCTAATTTTTTGTAAAGATCCACGAAGCAGGCGGTTGATAAGTACGATAATGGCAACCTATACAAACAATAAATGTAGTGTAGCAACACTTCATAAAGGTTCATGACGGATGGGATACAAAGTGTTAGTTGTTCAACTTTAGATTTTACCGTGGAAAACTGCAATAATATACCTAGCTATTCATAATTCATTCCCCAATTGATGTAAATTTTAACTTTCGGTTCAGTTATATAAAGTATTTAATCCTTCATATAGATGTCGGTCGGAGGAACTAACGCCGAGTTATCGAGTGTAGCCCTGTTCCTTTGTGATCTCTAAACCTATATTTTTATATCGGTGATCGACTTTTACATATGATGTCTTTGTATATAACCGGATCGAGTTGTAGTCGGCAATTTAAATATATAGTTTTTTGATTTGCTGTTGTACTAAATGATTTGGTTAAACTGTAACCTCAATCAGGCGGAAGTGATTAGAATCCATCCTGACGAATTGGTTTCATGCCTGTACAAATATTAGATTTGTAATTGTAATCGCAGTGTGGCGTATTTTGATAGATTTGTTGAATATCTGTTAGAAAATAATGGTAGAAATAGGCGCTCCTCAACAATCTGCTGAAGATAATTTGGAGAAAGCTGAATGGTATTGGGGCGATATTACGCGGTAAGATTTTTTAATTACTTAATTAATTATAATATTTCATATATTTTTATGTTAACACTAATCAATTTAGTATGTATTTACCATAATCTCAGTTATCTCCTTTTCAAAAGGGAAACAATCATTTGGTTATATTAAGGATAACAGCTCTATTATAATAATATTTAATTTTAATATTTCGCCTACTAGGCTCCATGTCAATAATTCTAAAATAATGTGTTTATAAAATTAACAACTGCTGTTAATATAATTAGTTACATTAGGGCCAGTGATGTTTTTAAATTAAAAATATTGCAACTAAAATTTAATCTAAATATATACTTAAATAGTGTTACACCTATTTTTCGTAGGGGTAGGCAGAGATTAAACATTTCCATATGGTCTTGGTAGACCTGTTTTACTTCTCTAAATTGATTAAAGTCAGCATATATGCTTGACTATTGAAGGAATTCTTTTGTTATCATTACTAATAGCCTAATTAAAGCCCCTATTGTTGGCACTAGTAGAATTTGATTGTTCAGTAGAAGCTTATTGATATAAAACTGAACATAATTTAACATCACACTTATATTCATATAGTGCTCCCAATGTTCAACTGCTATAATTGACACTGATCATTTTTCTGTTTATAAATTATTTAAGTCTAAAACAAAACATTTCAGAACTTTATAGAGAACATTCCTTTTATATCTTATGGAAAGTGGCCACTAAACTGTCACCGCTAAAAGAAGTGTGGAGTCTGTACTCAAGCTATTCTTTTTCTTGCTAGAGAGCTTGTGCCTAGTTTTTTGCTGTTAATAGAATTGCAGTTGTATACTAGATAAAAATTCTATATATGACATTGTTGTATTCTGCATGGTCTAATTTAAAGATAATTTTTCACTATTTTAGGGAAGAAGCAAATGAGAAACTACGTGATACCTGTGATGGAACCTTTTTAGTGAGAAATGCTTCAAATAAAGACAATGGATATACTCTTACAGTGAGAAAAGGTGGCACTAATAAACTGATTAAAATATATAATCAAGATGGACGTTATGGCTTCTTTGAACCCTTTGAATTCAACTCGATTGTTGATTTGGTTAGGTTTTACACAGAATATTCATTGGCACATTGTAATAGTAGTCTTGATATTAAACTTATGTACCCGCTGTCAAGACATCAAGAAAATGATGTCGGTGAAATGAATGATGAAACACTCGAGACTCGGTACAAGGAGATTCACAAGGAATTTGTACTGAAGACTAGAGATTACGACGAACGTTCCGATAAGTATATGAGGTTGAGGGAGGAGGTCAATAGTAAGAGGCAAGCTCTGGATGCCTTCAAGGAAACTGTTAAAGTTTGCGAAGAACATCTTAAGCTGCAAGAAAAAATGCTTTGCAACGAAGCCCAGCCGCATGAAAAGAATGATCTTGTAGAGAACAACAGACAGCTTATATTGAGAGTTAACAGCATAAAGCAAGCCAGAACACAGTTGCATATTTTATTGAAGGAAACCGTCGAATCTAACCTGCTATTAGAAAGAGAAATCACAAAATTAAAATCGGAAATTATCAACTTGTACAAAGTAAAGGACTGTTACAAAGTGTAAGTATAAATGATAGAAAGTATTATGATGTAAAATCCATCATTGTATTATAATACACAATTCTGTCTATATTATAATATATAATTTCCATTCAAGGAAATTTGTTTCAACTAGTGAGATAAATAAATATAATGTAATTGAAACTGAACTCATTAGTGTTGTTGCTGCAATATTTTGCATATTAATCACAGTAAAATAATTGATTAGCTGTAGTCTCAAGTTCAATGCCCAGTACAGTGATTATTGCATGATGAGTTTTAATATCTAAATACATTTGTTTACACAAGGTTCTTTATGGGGTAGGCAGAGAGAACCAAGTGCCAAGAATAAGATCTAAATAATCTGCAAAAGTCTTAATGTGACTAGATTATAAAGTATCAAGTCCTTATTAAATGTAATTTGTATTTGAAACATACTTTTATTAAAGTTGAGATCTGATATCTTAATAGGTCACTTCATTTGAAGTCAGTATAAAGTTATGATTAAAGTAAATTTTGGTAGAAATAGCTCAATAGATTATGGTAAAATAAACCTAGCTCTATAACCTTGAGTGGGTTATCTAATTTTGAGTTTGGGGTGTGAAAAGTTCGTTTAAAATATAACATTTTTTTGTAGTTGGTTGCAAAGACGGGGAAAAAGTGAAGAATATTTACAAGCATTAGAGGATGACAATATACACAAACTTGAAGAATTATATGCTCATCAAGAAATGATCTCTTGGAAAGTGGAAAACTGTACACGGGAAATGGCTGAGAAACTCTTAGAAGGCAAACCCCAGGGCACATTTCTTATTAGACCAAATTCTACTGGTCAACTGGCTTTGTCGATATGTTGCAACAATATTGTCTACCATTGTATTATTTTTAAGACTGAAAGAGGTTATGGATTCGCTGAACCCTACAATATTTACAAGTAAGTATACAATTATATATATTCAATATACTGGATACGTAATACAAATCATATGACCAGGTCTTAGTAGAACCTTTTATGCATGCATAAATCTTTGAATTATGTGACTTACTGAATGGGTCTAGCGGGCTCTAAAAATAAGAAGTAAACATGATTTATATATTTTAGGTCCTTTGAATGTATTGTTGTATTATGATTGTTTATTATTTATAGTTATTTATAAACATAATTTTCAGTTCATAATTTTATATTTGTTTTCACTAACTTTTGTTAATTATTAAGAGTGTAAACTGGTCGATTGGCAGATAACATGGGCCTAGAGTACATCGAAACATAAAACAAATTTATCCTTCCTTTATTTAACAAGATAATGGGTGAATAATAATTCCCTTTGGGTGAAAAATCTGTTATTCTTGTATTCATTGTAAGTAATGTTTACATTGTGTACAACACAAGAAAATTATAAACACCAAAAAATTAAACATCCACCGACAAAGTCTTAAGATTAGACCGATTTTAGTAAATATTAAGGACATTTATTGTTCTCAGTGTCGAGATAGGACACTTTATACTATGGACAAATCGTTTAATATCCATGGTAGCATGATCAGAGCTGCAGACAGCAACCATTTCAAATTAATTTTTCATCTAATTGTTTGGAAATCATTATGTGACTTGAATGCTACATAGTCAAAAGTGTGGCTATTAGATACATTTAAGATTAGTGATTTATTTGCATTGTTAATGTTTGTTTCAGAACCCTTAATGAGCTTGTATTACATTATGCCGTCAACTCGCTAGAGGAGCACAATGACCAGCTTAGGACGGCCCTTAAATATCCTGTGTATGCACACTTGGTTAAAAAGCCGGAAAAGAAACAACACGATACAGCGCACCAAGAAACGCAACATCCTCAGGAGTCTTCCCAGTTGGATACACAGCTTCAATCCCACCAGCGCAGGCCTAGGAAACGACAGCAGCAGTTACCGTAACGTCCTGTTCACGGTTTGGGCTTGAATTATTACCCTAGTCATTCTGGCGGATAGGGCTCGGTGAATGGAGGCCGTTGTGCGAAAAACAACATGGTGCGATCCAGTGATCGCTGGTTGACAGATCCAGAAGCCATACAATAACAAAGATTCTAAAGCCGTGTCTAAGGGCGAACATGATACTAGTAGCTGTATAAGTGATTTATGCAATTTGATTGCAATATTTTTCAATGTTTCACATTGGGCGCGCTTGCTGTTAGTATTTTGTAATTTCTGTAATGTTGTGATATTTTAATTTAACATCGTTTCTCACACCGGATAAACTTATAGAAGGCTCAGTTGAACATTTTTCTAAATACAGATTGATAAGTTATAAATTATTTTATTGTGCATAGTCTGTGAGGAAACATTTGTATGAAATATACAAACACACCAAGGAAATAAGTATTGTGTAAGTTGTGTATTGTATGTTTAGCTTATAGAATTATGTTGAGTGTAGGAGTTGAGTGTACAAATTTAAATATCGATATTTTATATGGATATATATTATATTTTATATCTGAATATTTTGCATCTATGAATAAATGTGTATGCATTGCAGAAAGTGATAAAATTCATAAGATTTTTTTATTGCTTAATATATGTAGTGAACCTGTTCATTTAAGCATTAACTAGAAATTGAGTATTGATAAAGATTTTATTTAATGTTGTTCAATTTTTAAATACTCTCATTAAATATAGAGAAAACAATTAGATCAAACACAAAATTACTTGTTTAAAAAACCTAGCAGCTGTTGTTTGTAAATTGCAATGTAAATTATGACTTATGTTATATATAAAGATCTGAAACTCGTAAGGCACTTGCATTGTATGGTTCAAGAAAAATAAATTTCTTCATGAACTTTCCATCATATCATTCTATAAAAGGCTTGATGATATCTTTTGAATAGTTTTGAATTGTTATTATATTTTTATGGGATGTGAGGTACAAATGCACATTTAATTTTTTCATATCGATTTTGTTGAATTTATAAATATTGTCTTGAACATTACGCTTATGTCAGGTCCTAAAGAGATAGGCAGAAAATATTTAGTGCCAAATATCTCTGTACTTCCAATCTGACATGTTTCTTTTTCATTTACCATTCTCTAAATACATATAAAATTTTAAAATAAAAACATTTTAACTTGTTCCCCTGTTGTGTGTGTGTGTGTGTGTGTGTGTGGGAATAGCATTATTATTATTTTGTCCTAAGATTGTTATCACTTATCTAAATGATGTGATACTGGTAGATCTTATTTGGCCTACCATACATTAAATTTTATGCATAAAATGGTACAATTTCAATAAATATCCAAACACTTCAGAATGAACCAATTCTATAAACTCAATGACAATGTTAAAAAAATAGTTTGTGCCTAATTACTTTTCAAAATGGTCAATGATAGCTGCAAGTGTTGTGTAATTTCATATTTCTATAGATTTCGGTGTATAACAAAGTCAAGCCCCCAATTGCTCAGTGAATACTATAGATTCCAAACTATAAATATGTTCACTTTCCATATTCATGTATTCATTTGTACAAACGAAGCTTTTTTATTTAAAAAAACAATGTCACCCATGTTACAACTAGGCATAGATCCTACTCTTCTCTAAATGTGATGAGGAAAAGCAGAATCCTCAACAAGGCCAAGTAATATTTTGATAAAATTATCAATTTACTCATTATTCCGCAGGGTACTGTTACTGTGTGTTGACGGTTTTCTAGGTTCCTTAATTTTTTTTTGTACTCAACAATATGCATTGAAATCTTAGAATCTTAATAAAATATTATCCTGCCCAGTTCCTTACAGAATTTTTTTTTTTTTAATTCAGGGCGAAATATTAATAAACTTTAATAAGAAAAATGGATGTGGTAAATGAGAAAATAATATATTACTTTACGATAAATAAATTGCCTTTTTGTACTGATAACTAAGTATTGTAAAACAGAGTTTTATATGGCGGTAGTAGCAACCTCATTGAATTATAGTGCAAAATATGCATTTAAGTGTGCAATACTGAGGTCCATGGATATTAACTCTTCATGTTTGCCAATGGGGCATTTGTCGATGCTCTTGACATAATTTTGCTTGTGTAATACACATAAGTTATTGTTATTAATTTATATGAAAGTCACAAAATACCATTATGTATCATTCACATAAACCATTCCTGTTATCATACAACATTCAAAAAAAGTTTAATTTACATCATTAGTGGCTATTTCCTTTAGTTCAACACATGTGTAATATTAAAAAGTTTATAAGTAAAAAAAACTGTGGCCTAAATTTTTGTGCAATGTATAAGAATCATACATATGAAAAAGTAATCAAATAAATGATATAACATTAAATTTTTTCAAGGTGAAATTATTTTATTTATTATTTAAGATATAGTTGACAAGCTGTCTTACTAAGAATAAGACGAATGACCAGCTTCAAATTTATCCAAAGTGACAAAATTTTCAAGCATGTATTTATAAAACTTATAAGAACAGAATCACACTAATAATTACGTAGCTAAGGTTATGCATGACTTGTGTAAGAAAATGTTGGATTTTTACATATTATTATGTTCAAATACCTCAATAACCCTTGTAAACAGCCTTGAATATAAATTTTTTGAATTGTTTCTTTAATATAGGTATTACAATAGTAATTCACAACTACCACAGTTTTCCCTCTATTGTATTAGTGGAGATTTAATTAAAATGTTATGTTCATGCTGCAAAAAACTTATAGAGTTGATTTCTCATAGTATGACTTGCAATTGAAGATATGGTACCCCATTTGAAATGTATGTGGTAATTATTATTTTCTACACGAAAATCCGCTATTCATTATTTTTGTAATTAATCGCCTAAGTATATGGAATCAATAGTGTAGTATGTCTTGTGTATATTTTGCAAACAATCAAAAATATTATCCTCGAAACACAGTAATATGAATGTTATGTATATTTATTTATTTTTTAATATCACATAGAAACTTTATCATTACCTATTATTATCACTTATGTAAGATTGATTAGGTGAGATTATTGGAGTTATTTTTATATTTGCATCGATTATATATATGTAGGTATTATTAGAATTTGTATGTATTAATGGTAGTTATATTGTGTTAAAACATTATATCAGGATAAACGTAATATATATTTAAAGAGATGTTTTCAATTGCAGTTATTTGCACAGTAGATAATTAAATATGATCTCAATTAAAAATTAGCCAACAAAATTTATGTTATGGTGGTAAGATACATTAGAAATAATTAAGAACCAAATCTGAAACGATAAATAGACAGGTATGTTAAGCGTACTGTTTGTAAAATGTCGCCATTTTTATAACATTGTAATAGATTAAGTGTTATTAAACAGTTTATCACTATGTACTTTTTGTTATTTTTAGTTACTTATTGAACCTCTGCGAAGTATATCAAAATTAATGAAAAAAATATTGTAATGTTTTAAAATGTCGGCCATGTTTTAAAATTAGACTTTGGCGAAACATGAGATTGGTTAAGCATGTTGATATGTTTCAGACTTTCAGATGCGTAATTTAAAATAATTTAACATTATTTTGTCACTCGCTTTTTAAATTATGCTAACGGTCAGATAGCTAAACTGAAGCGGTAACTGTATCACGTCAATTTTTTTCTAAAGTATGTCTAAATAATATAAATTGTAAAATAATTGGTGAATATAAGGATTTTTACACAACCCGTTATTTATATCTCCCAGCTTGAGTACCGAATTGGTTTTTTACATGTCGTATTGCTGATCAATCAATTATTTTCTAATGCAAAATATTTAAAAATATTCTATCAATATTTTAAAATATTCAATCAGTGCGTAATATTTGGAGGTGACTGAACAGATAGCAGAACTGAACAGATTTCTGTTCTGGTAAAAAGCAATGTATTCTTGCAATTTAAGTTTTTCGTGCATTATCAGTTACATTTTATGTTGAGAATTGTCCGTAATATTTAAAAAAAACACCCAAACGATGGTTTCTCATTGTAGGTGTTAAATCCGTAAAGATTTTTGTATTGTTGTTTTCATCGCCTAACAGTCTCACTGGTCGTATTGGTTCAAATCAAACTAGACTGCCGATTGAAAGCTCTTGGATAGTGTCTGAACGAAACTGGTTTTTCAGCCGAAACCGAACTTTCGACCTTACTCTTAATTTCGGTCGAAACCGAAACTGTTTATTTTTTTTATTTCATATCGACATCTAGTGTATTTTAAATTTTTTATACATTTATTTGCATATTCTATTGATACTGACAGTTAAATAGATTAAAAAGACAATAGGTAATAAAGTTTGTAGTAAAGTAACAGTGGCCGTAATTGCGGAGCTATTTTGAGCGTTACATTATTGAACTAATTTTCCGGAGATACTTCGACGGCGAGGTCGTATCTGAATAAGTGTATTGCGAGGATGGTACAGCGTAAACTTTGGAACTGTTTTACCTTCGTCTTTCGGTATGGGAACACTAATAATTTCGAATAAGACTTGTGATTGTGACTAAATTAAACTACACAAATTAAAATATAAGGCTTCTTGTTTAATTGTAAAACCTTACTAAATTGAAAGTTACTTGAATTTGATTTATGTATTTTAATCTTTCGTAATCGACTGCAAATTTTTCGTAAATTATTCAATTGCATATCTGGCAATACTTAATACTACATTATCATGGCTTCATTTTCGTTCATGCTCTGACCGCCATTTTGTCTTACTGCTAAAATTGTAAAATAAATTATAAGATTCAACATTGCGAAGAGGCTTCTAGACTATGTGCTAAGATTCATAAAACCGTGTGTGAGCGTTTAAGCAAATGTTTTGAAAATTATCATTTGTACAAGACGTAAGTAACTTAGAATAGCATTATGTATTATTGCGACTAACACCGACGCTTCATTTTTCCGGTAAAAAAAAACCGTTAAAAAGATTTTATTACAGATTATGTCGCGATACGGAGACTGTAAAGTCTACGTTGGAGATTTGGGTAATAATGCCAGCAAACCCGAGTTGGAAGATGCTTTCTCATATTACGGCCAGTTGAGAAATGTTTGGGTAGCGCGAAATCCTCCCGGCTTTGCTTTCGTAGAATTTGAAGATCCTCGTGATGCCGAAGATGCTGTAAGTGTTAAATGTTTTTCATTTATGACTTCATGATAGCATAAGGAAGAAATTTATGATAGCGTTTATTAACTTACTCATTTATGTTTGTAGATACGTGGACTAGATGGGCGGACAATTTGTGGAAGGCGTGCGCGTGTAGAAATGTCCAATGGAAGTCGAGGCTATGGGGGAAGAGGACCGCCGCCCCGCTCACGTCCGCCTCCCCGGCCATATGACGACCGCTGCTATGATTGTGGGGATCGTGGACATTATGCTCGGGACTGTACTCGTCGGCGCCGCCGCAGGTGACGCTTAATTTCAGGCATCCTGTCACTCCCTTGTGGATGTGTATGTGATACCTTTGTTTGGAATCTTTATGGAAATATATGAATCTCATTTCATATGGCACAGGCTGGTGAGAACAAGCAACATTCAACTCGCGGTGAAACGACTCCATTTCATTGCTTTTGATTCACATAAACCAATGATAACTATGTTATAGGTTATCATTGGCCTGTGCGCCGAGAACGAACTCTCCAGTGTCTGCACTTCTTATTGTCTGCGCTACGTAGCTTTCTCTCCGCGGCGTGTACTGCGCTTAAGTTGGCCGCAACGGTAACTTCGCTCAGCGAACTACGTAGCTACAGCCTACGTGCACTCTTCAATTGTCGAGAGCTACATTGAGCATAGTGTTTGTACTTCGCGTCGTGACACACGTCTGTTGTAATCACTGCGTGCACTCAGTGAGTTACACATTATTACCCATATTTGTTGAGAGACAACATCTACTTGTACTCAAATTTTTATTCAATGTTTTGCTGTAGTAAGTACAATTTGAATTCTCTTTCAAATCCAGAACACTGGGGTAGGTTTTATGGAATCTTGGAATTTTTACATAAAGTTGATGTAGATCTAGATAAAATAATTTTCAAAAATTTGTTCTTATCTCAAATCAATGCTGAAACGTTTAGATTCTGGTTCAGTTAGCTGGTATGTTTATTAATTAAATTATTTGTCATTCCTTAGCCTGGCACTCTCCAACAAAAAAATATAATTGTTGTTGGTGGGATTATTAGTTTTGTATACTAAATGAGATTTCCAAAATGCTTAAATTAATATTAAATGCCAGGGACATGCTAGTCTAGTCTCTACAGCTTTTTCATCATTAAAAATATACTCTTCAATTTATATTCAAACAAGTTCAAGAGGGTGTTGTTGAAATGTTAAACATCAATTTATTCCATTCTTACTGTAATATATATCAGGTATAATCTATTTTCAAATAATTAATAGGTATTAAATGGACATAAAAATATTATTCTTTCCATACAAAACTAAACTAATGCTTTTAACACACAGAATTAGTTTTAATATATTTAATTAAATCTAATGTTTACAAATCAATTGTAATAATTTTGTTTTAAAATAAGTGCCATTTTACCATTTGCATTGAAGTTAATTTAATATTTGCTGAAATATTGGTTCTTAAATATAGTATTTTTATTATTTATCATATATACCAATGAGACGATTCATTTTATTTAATATTTTGTTGCTGCCTTTTTTTTTACTTACAAGTCTTCAATAACTTCATACTCCCTGGGATTTTTTTTTACTGGTCACAATTTTTGTGATTTTTTTATAGGTTTTGTGTGGCTTATTGGATTAGGACATGGTTGGTTATCAGTATAGTGTAAATGATACTTTAAGTATATGCATATACATGTTTCTTTTATTTTGGTTCTATCTAACAATCAAACACCACCTATGTAACATTTTAATACTTTTTTTCAAAATTATTTATCTTACGTTTGTTTCAATTGCTATTAGCTGTAAAGTACATATTTTCTGTTTTAATTGTCTATGATCACAGTTTTATTGCTTTTTTTGCCATCAAGGAGTTTATTTATAAAATCGAAACATTGTTTATTTTAATTGATACTTATACTCATTATATTCTGGATTTGTTAGATGT